>JAXGGA010005341.1:0-79139 GCA_038373865.1 Uloborus plumipes | reverse complement strand
GACTCATTACTAATTCAAAAAAAGTACCCAAAACTTAACTGCCACTGGTTGATGATTGGGATAGGTACATGAATGTGTGAATGCGCCATATCTGATTTTGAATTAAAAATGTACTATTTATGAGGACTTTTATGTCATTGTGGCCGACTACTGGAGACTGGCCGACTACTGGAGCACTTACCCTATGTCACCAAAAAAATTTCATAACATTCAATGCAAACGATTTTAATACAAATGCATATGATTTAAATCATAAGTATAATACAGATGACATAGCAACACACTGAAAAACATAACAACAGAAAGAAATAAATAAATTGGACATTGCTACATGTCTTTTAATTAATATGCTCTGTTATTTATTTATTTTTACACTGAAAATATGATTTCTCGTAACTTTGAAAAACGTGTTAGCAGTTTCCAGCAAATTTCTCTTTTTCAACATTACTCTTACTATCTTAAATTGAAAAGTGTTCTATGAGATAAAAATCAAAAGATACACAACCATCTTTTCGTGTATTGCCTTTTAACTTCCTTATCAATTTCAAAAAATAATAATAATAATAATAATAATAATAATGCCGAATATAATTTAAAAGTCTCCATTGCCTAAAAATGTGAATAATTAGATTGAGTAAGGAGAGAAAAAATGAATAGATAGAAGTATTAAATAAGTGAGAGAAAACCATAAGGACAAAAATCAATTTTAGGAAGAAAAGTTATGCAAAAAACAGAAACTAAAACTAAGCAAAAAACAGAATTTATGAAAATTAAAAAATCAAGAAGATTTCTAAGCTTAAGTTGAAAAATGATTTAAATCAATGATTTTTTAAAAAAAATCATTTGATTTAAATCACTGGTTTAAATCAATTGATTTAAATCATTGACACCCTGCCTAAATGAATCAAGAAATAAAACCAAATTGTTATTCCATAATGTATTCGATAAAAAAAAAGTACATAAGTCGAGAAAAGCTTGTCTTTTTTTCTTTCTTTTTTTTAAATATAATTTTTGATTTTCAATGTAGTTCAACTTTATTTTCCTTTATTTATTTATTTTTTTAAATCCTGGTGTGGTGATGAATTTTATTCATTAATTTTTTTTTAAGCAAATTAGAATTTAACTTCTCTATTACACAAAAGATTTTTTTCGAGTTAAACAAAACGATTGAAAATGAGCAAAATAAACCGGAATTAAAATTCTGAAACAAAATTAAGTTGCGAAAAAGAACAGAAAAATCAATTTTGGATTTTCATGTGAAAGATACTACTCGTTTTCGTAAAACATTGCATCTGGCATTCTCAATTGTGCTTAATTTCGTCTTTATTATATTTGAATTATTTTGTATTAACTACGCGAAAGCTGTCTGCTATTATTTCCTTTAAGCCACGCCCACACTGAAATCGCTTTCCGGTTGCCGTGTAGTCACGTGATATTCTCTGCCCTGCTGGATCCGATATTCCCGCCACCAAAAGATGGCGACGTCCTTGCTCAGACTAATTTTGCCAAATCTGAAAACTTCTAATTTGAAAGTTCTTGCTATTCCTTATTCCACAAAACTTGTTGCAACAAAGGAAGCGGACAATAAAGTCACACACACTGGACAGGTTAGAACTTATCTGGAAAATTTTTCACATTCTCAAAGTTATATAAAAAAAATTGCAAAGTGCTGATACTAAAGTCACAATTTTCTAACATATCTCATATGTAAATAAGATTTGAACTTTGTTAATGCTTGTTTGTTAAGAATCTTCTTTTTCGATTGTAATTCTTGCCTAATCTGCTTCAGTTTAGCGTCTTCACTGACTACCTTTCTTTTTTCAGAAATTTGAAAATGATGATTACAGAATGGTTAGATTTACTGACAGAGAAAAACAGGTATTTCATTTTCTTCAAGACTTTTGACGTTCTTCTGCTCATGTTGTTTTTCTCATGTGCTTAAAAGAGGCACAGAAAACTTCAAAAGCTTAAAATTTTGCCACACAAACATAAATTTTGATCAAAATTTCCCCCAAACCATCTTTATATTTTATTTTAAAAGTTATCATGGAAGGCATCATTATACCCTGTTCAACACTGTCTTTCAGGTTGAGATTTATGCCATCCTGACTTAATGGAGGATAAAGGAATAGATGTGTTCATGTCTGCTCTGACAGTCATGCTGCCTTAAGGCCCTTAATAAGCTTGTAGCCACATCCCACATTGTTTGGGAATGTCATAGTATTCTTCATTCTTTTGCAAATCTGTACAAGGTTACTTGTCGTTATTGGGTGTATGGGCACCCTAGTGTCAACGGTAATAATGAACTAGCACTTTCTTTTTAAATCTAAAAACTGCCGGCATAGAATCCTTAACTCGATCTCTTATCCTGACATCATCAAAAATGCTCTACAATTGCATCGTTAAATATTTCAATTTCAAAGAATTCTTGGCATTGAAGTCTCAAGTTTTTGATGACTTGACATAGCATTTGCTGGAGTAAACATAAATAACCAAATAAAACTAATGAAGTATAAAGAGAAAGGTATCATCTGTATATTTGGAAACCAAAATTTAAGGAGGTCCTGTTGATTTCAGAGTTTACATCAGTGAGCAGTTGTTGTTTCCATCTAATGCAAAAAATTATAATTTTTTCAATCCCCTCCTCCTGTGTTGTGTTTTAAATTTTTAAAAGAGCTAAGTTTTGATAACTTTTTTTTCTGCCATATAACTTGATTTTTCTTGCTCTAAAAACTGCTACAAATTTGACTAAGTATGACCCTGTAATTTTCCTTCATTTTCTGTGGATTTTATATGTACTCTGGCTAGCAAGATTCTGCATCACTGGTATAGAGAGCCTGACACCTGTTTACCCGTAAAGGCTTAAGATAGTTGGTAAAAACTCTGTCTCTCATTATTGATTCACATTTTTCTTTTAGAAAAACAGTAAATTTTTCTGAATTATTTAGTGATTCGTCAGGGCGAGGACTCAGTCACCTTTCTCACCTTTAGTCACCTTTTGAAACTTTGGTCACTTTTTGTCACCTTTTGGAATTTTTGTCACCTTTTTAAACCTTTCTTCAAATGTGTTTTAGAAAAGTCTTTTAGAAAAGTTTAGTTTTGATAAATAAAATTTTTGAGCAGTGTGAATATTATTTTCCTAGCCTGAAAATAAATAGAATTTTGAAGGGAAAAAAAAAGCAAATATTTCATTCAACCATTAAAAAATAGTGTTTCAACTGTAGCTCATTCACAAAACAAAGCTTTTTGAAGCCTCCGTTTAAAAATTGCAAAAAGAAACAAAAAACAGGTCCACCTGTTCCAAGGATACTTGGCAGTTCTTTTTTTCTTTTTGTTCTTGAAACGAAATTCGGTTGATGATTTGCATAGAGATGGGACTTTCACTCATTCTCTATTGTCAATACTTTTTAGTGAACATTTATGCTTCGTATTTACAAAGAAGCAAGAAAAAGAATGCCGATAATTTTGCAATGAGCTAAAAATTAAAAGATGAAAAGAATAAAATATGTTCATTGAATAATCGTCATTATATTCACTTCATAATTTCAGGTGTTAATATAATTGATTTTAAAGAAAAATCTTTGAACATAACTATGGGTGATTGTGTTCTGGTATTTTACCGGATTTCCGATATTTTCACGATCGATTCTGGTATTTTCAGGTTTGAAAATGCCGGAAGTATAATATTTTTAATTATGCTTTTATCTTCTCACCTCCGGAGTGTTTTTGCTTTTTCGAAATTTCGATGATTATACCGATCATTATTAATAATATTCATCGAATGGAAATGTTAAGCTGCCATTCTATTTTTTTTTTTTTTTTTGCTTTAATAAATTATTTTATTTGCATTTTTTTTTTTTTTTTTTTTTTAATGCCTTCATTTAAAAAAATGCAATCGATTTGCATCTGATATGAGAATCGAATTTTTCTCATTTTTTATGCTCATTACCCTTAGGAGACAAATAAATGCAACATATTAAAATTAAAAAATCATAAATTTAAAATTTTCGAGCGAAATTCTGCCTCTTTTATGAAAATCAAAATGTCTAAGTTTAAATTTGAAGATTTAATAAAATTTTATTTTGCTTCAATTATGTGGACAGTAAAAATAATATGTTTATCGTAGAGCTTTTAATTGTAAATCTGAAGTAAGTATATTTGAATTCTTTTATATGCCATTTTCATACTTTTAATGCCTTAACTTTGAAATTGGCATTTCTTTGCTTCCGCTGTAAGATTCATACTTCGCAATTTTGATGCTTGCTATTCCTTGTTGAAAGGCAAACAAATGAAATTTTTTAAAATTTCTCTTTAAAATATTTTTTTGGAGATAATTTGTTCAGCACCAGCTCAAAAGTAACTTTATTACTCCTGTTAAAATGTTAATCAAATGCGTGCACAATATTTGCACTAAAAACTAATTGAAATTATTCGAATACATGAAATGTAATAATTTAGGAAAGGAACTTAATTATTATATAGGTATAGTCATAAAATTAGGTGAGCTAACAAAATAGGGCCTTGGTTTAACCCCCCCTCCCCCCAACACATTTTCTCTTTAAAACTTTCAGGTATTTTTTTTATGAACTCACCCCTGATCATTACATAGAGTTTACCCTGAAAGTTTTTTTGAAATATGTCCTAAAATGATTTATTTTGTTACCTCCTATCATGTTTAAAATTTAAGTCTTTAAAAATAGTATGCAGGCTATTTTGGTAAAAGTCAGAAAAAATGATAATCGTTTTCTGTTTTTTGATTTCTTTAAATTACTTTTCGTCACATTTTAGTTACTTTTTGTCACCTTTTAGTCATCTTTGTTTTAAAATTTGTCACCTTTTTCAAAGACCATCAGCAGTCCTCGCCCTGAATATTAGTAATAACTAGCAATAATTATTTAAACATTAGTATGTATTTTTTTAAATTATTTTTTTCACTTTCCTTTATTTATGGTTATATTACTAATAACAGCTAATAGTAGTGATTTGTTGAATTTTGGCATTCTGTATTAACTAAAAACTGCAACTATAAGTATGTGTATAATAGACGGGTCAGTGTATAAGTATAGTAATATACTGTAGTACTGCCCAACTTTTTTTTACCTAAAGGCAGCACCATATACTTTTAACATGAATCTCACGGGTCAGAGCAAACAACTTAAAATATATTTAAACTGATAATATGGGACAACATAGAAGAGGATAGAAATTTGCAAACAAAGAAATGTTGTTATCATTACTACATGTTTGTCTATAGATTCAAAGTTTTTATTTACTTTTCAGAAACTAATTCCTAATTATTTGGCTTTAATTTTGCAACAATCATTTGTAATACCAAATAAAAATAGACTTCTTTTTAAACGCATTTTTTCAATTGTTAACATTAAACGTAACAACAAATGGATTAGATCTTTTTCGCGGGCCACATCTGGCCCACATGCCGTAGGTTGGGCACTAGGGTGGGGCGAAAAAAAAAAGTTTTTCAGAACAACTTCTAATAGTTGCCAAAAGTTGTCTTTGGTGATAGTTAGCTTTTGTGCAAAATTTGAGAAATATCGGTTAATATCTTCAGGGGGCGCTGCGATCACAAAGTTTTATCATAGCTTTTATCGGGATTTTATGGTTAAAATATGAAAAACAATGCCGTTAGCTAATCTCATTGCATTTTTTTACTCAAAAGATGTTTTCATGCATACAAATCATATGAAATAACTCACAAAAAATTATTTTATATGATATATTTATATTTCAAGCATTTAAAAAGAAACAAAAACGTGAAAAAAAAGTGATTTTTTTTTAAATATAAATACATCATATAAAATAATGTTTGTGAGTCATTTCATATGCTTTTAATGCATGAAAAATCTTTTGAGTAAAAAAAACGCAGAGACTAGCTAAAGGCATTCTTTTTGATATTTTAACCATAAAAGCCATAACAAAGCTATGGTAAAACTTTGCGATCGCAGCGCCCCCTGAAGATATTAACCGATTTTTCTCAAATTTTGCACAAAAGCTAACTATCACCAAAGACAACTTTTGGCAACTATTAGAAGTTGATCTGAAAAACTTTTTATTTTTCGCCCCACCCTATTGGGCACCGTTGCTATATTGGGTGGAGAAGATCTTGGGAAGTAAAAAAAAAAGCACTAGAAAATATGTACACCTACAAATCAGAAAACAAAGCATAAAAGATTAGCATAGCATACATTTGATATGCTTCTGCAACTCAATTTTGAAACGAGGCAGTTATCCATTTTGTCCTGTGTTTTGTGTGATTGAGAGGTACTACTTAAAATGCCTTTATTAATTTCACATACTTTTGTCTCTCATTAGGTGAATCCTCACTTTGCAATTGATTTAATCAATTCCATTCCACCAAAGCCAGTGAAAGACCGAGTTGTGTGGTGTAATGGTGGAGGAGGTGCTCTTGGACATCCTAAAGTGTATATTAATTTAGTATGTACATTATCTTGACTTTTTAACTACAAAATGTATTTCAATGCTTTTTTTTTTAAATACAATTTGAAAAAAAAATCCCAGGAATATGCTAAGATAAAAATAGGAATTTAATAGATAAAGAATGCAGGTCTACGAACTTAGATAAAATGCAAATGGCGGACAGGTTATTTTGATAACATACTGTTTCAAATCATTTTATGTAACAATAAAATCTCAAAAAAGATCATTTATATTAAAATTTATGTTTGATTTTTTTTTTCTCTTTTTGTACTCATGAGTTTTTAACATTTTGATAAAAGCTCAAATGAGCTGTCAAAGCTTAAAACATTATATAATACTCTGTAAAATGTTTTGAAGAAAAACATAATATTTCTATTCAAGTGTGATCAAAATCAAAGGTTTATCGTTGAAACTGCAAGTAACTTATACTCATTCCCCTTCCCTTGTAATGAAAATAAGGTGCAGAGTCAGGTTTTACAGACCAACAGGCATGCTATTCCTTGAAAATTTTAAAAAATTGCCTACTATTGATTTTTTGAGAAAATTCTTTATTTACCTCTGGTTTGTTTTCTGTAGCATGTGTTTATGTTTGTTGTGTGACAAAAACTTCTGTTATAGATGAAAGTGACATATTTATTAGTAATCATGATGTTTTTAGCCGACGTGCTAGTCTTATAGTGGAACTCCACTTACATATGCATATTGGTTTACATTTTAGCTGTTGGTGGCAATATATGCAGTGTTAGAAGTTAGCAGTCATCAGCCGCATTTTGCAACCAAAAGTTTTGATTTGACGCTTGGATTATAACCATAGAAGCCAAATTTGACGCCTAAGTTTTGGTCACACTAAAGCTTTTCTTTTTTAACTTCAGACCCATGATTGACTTGAAGTATATATTTCCAAAATATTTTTTAAATACAACACTTTCACCTTTTTAGTTTTTTTTTTTTTTGATGTAACTATTGACTGATAATTTTTAAATTATTTTTTTCATTTAGTTCCCCCGTGGCCAGTGGCAGCCACTGATTATGCCATTTATGCGCAGGGAACTTTTTTTTTTTACGTTCGAAAATTTCACTTCATTGAGAAGGGGATAATTGTAAACCTGAAACAGGTGTCTGCAAATTATTTGCTGATTTGTATTTAAATGTTTATTTACTTTTTACATTTCAGCATTAGCATTTATTTATTCCTTATATAGTGTTCACATAGTATATTTTTAAGAATCTAAATATTCACAAGTGTAAAAAAATCGTAACAATTTCTGTTATGAGAAACATATTGAAGATTTAATGCAGCTATAAAAATGTAAAAAGTAGACCTTTTGGAATACATATTAATTTTTTAATAAAAAGAGGAAAGAACACAGATTTTTTAAAGAATTCTTTGAAAGGAAACACTAAAAAGTGAAATGGGGTACAAAAAAAAAAAGCACGACAGCTTTTGTGGAGGAGAAAGGCAGGATTTCCTTGATAAAGACCAAAAGTGTGGTGTGCTGGCTATTGTATGGAGTTATTTTCAATTTTACTTATAGGATAAAACTTACAAAAAAGAAATTTCTTTACGTCATTATATACAATTAATGTGTTCAAGAATAGAATATGTATGTGGTTGAAATTAGAATTTTATTGATAACTTTTTTTTATTTTAGGATCAACCAGGTCCCAAAGCTTGTGGTTACTGTGGGTTGAGATTTGTTTTGGAGCACGAGCATCATTAATTTGAAATGTTACTAGCATACTATAACAGTTTTTTAGTATGATTGCTTTTTTTTAGTATGATTGCTTTTTTTTTTTTTTTGAAAATGTATAGAAAAAACAAAATAAATTATCACAAATGTATTGTTTAATTTTTTTAGATACTATTTGCAACATATGATCAAACAAGATTTTGCAATTGATGTCTGGGTTAAATAAATTCATAAGTTACATAATCTGCATCTTTGAATTGCTTGATCAGGAACATATATATTAACCGGTAATAAGTGTTAACTAAACACAGCTCGAGTAAATTAAATAAGTTAATTCCCCACAATCAAGCAAAAAAAAATAATAATTAATTTCCTTTTTTCAGAGTTTTCATGAGTATGATCAATACCTGTGTGAAAGATATATTTATGTTTTTTTCAGGCTCATGATTTTGATTTTTTTCCAGAGGGTGAAGGGAAGTAAAATTGTACACAGGCAAATAGACAACAGTAAATGTTCTTTGAACTTCCATGAGAAATATTTGTTTCAGAAATGGAAACTATTGCATAAAATTAAAAAATATCTTATGTTGATTTTTTTTCTTCCAAACTGACTCAGAAAATTAGTGCTTATATGACTTACATTATGAGGACTCTGCCTACTATAACTTTTGAAAAGAAAAAAAAAACTTCTAATATACAGAGTTTATTTTTTCATTCGATACATCAGCCACACATGTGGAGCTGAATAATACCATCTCACACGATAAAGGGCTATATATCAAGATCTCCTGATATGAAGAACCCCCCTCCTCCCCCACATACACAAATAGTAAACCAAACCTGTAGAATGGTTTGGTTTACTATTTGTAAACCAAAATATAATACTTCATTATATTTTGTAAATAATGAAGTACTATAATATAGTACTTCATTAATATGCCCTGTTCTGAAAATTTTGGAAAATGTAATTATTCGGCACGGAAAAGAGGAATACGTTGACCTTGATTAAAAAATGGACCCACCTTCTTTCAAAACTGGAATATTCTACTATTAAGGTGGATTTACACCCATTGCGATGACAACAGAATGTGTCTGTTGCAATAAACTTCCAACTGTCATCAATCTGAGGTCAGATTTTTTTTCCGCAATCTACGACACAGCTTAAACCCCCTCAAAATAAGTCTGAAAGATGAATTGACATTAGATGAAACTTAAAATGCATAAAAAAGGATATTATTAAAAAGTACAGGTACCAGGGGTGATTGTGTTCCGGTATTTTACCGGATTTCCGGTATTTTCATGATAGATTCCGGTATTTTCATATTCGAAAATACCGGAAGTAAAATATTTTTAATTATGCTTTTATCTTCCCACCTCCGGATTTTTTTTCTTTTTCGAATTTTCGATGATTATGCCGATAATTATTAATAATATTCATCAAATAGAAATGTTCAGATGTAAATTCTAAGTGTTTTTTTTTTACCTTACTAAATTACCTTATTTGCATTCGCAATGAGAATCGAATTTTTCTCACTTTTGATGCTTATTCCCCTTAGTTAGGAGACAAATAAATGAAATGTAACAAATGCAACTTTCATTGCTTTATAAATGCTTTCGCACAACAAATAGCAATTCTGTTAGACTTTTGCTTTCGCCCAGGGGTGGTAGTTTTCAGGGGCTACCCCTGATTTCTGGGTTTTCCAAATAAGTGGATCGAAATGGTCGAGTTGGCGGTGTATTGTATGTTTCTGCCTTAGCCCTTGCTTAGGGGCGGTTACTCACTGCTTTATACCTTGCGCTCTGCTCTAAAAATTTACGAGTTGTACCGTACTAAGTGCGGTCGCTCGCTGGTATTTCTAATTTCACATTAGCTATCAGTTTTTTTTTTTTTTTGCCTCTCTTTGCTATATAAGAGGATTTTTGCCTCCAACTCGACTAATTTCGTATTCCATGCTGATGAGCGCAGAATAAGCTCGAAACAGCTGTCCATGGATCGAAATGGTCGAGTTGGCGGTGTATTGCAAGTATTCAGGGTTTCACAGAATGCTTTTCCGTGATTTAACTTTAGTTCATTTTCTCCCTTTCCTACTTAGCGAGTGCTAAACGAGTCATGGGAAGAAGAATAGGAGGAAAACAAGATGAATGTTTACACATATTCATTTTTGTATTAGGGAGAAAGTTTTTTTTTCACTATCTAGGTTACGGGCTTTAACATGACAGAAATTTTAATTTTCAAACAGTTTCCTTTTGCATTCATGAGACTTGAAGTCCTGATTTTCTTAAACAAGTTAAATGAGTATAAAATATTTATCTTCCTATTTGTTTTATGTTGATTCCATTAACATTTGCAAATGATGTGAATGCCCCTCCAGAAAGAAAAAAGAAAGATCTTCTCAAAAACATGACTCCAAAAATTTCTACGATGCAATCTGCACTATCCTTCTCTACATTAAGGGCATCCCTGCAAATGAAACACAGAGCATTAGAAAAATTTCAGGCTTCATTACATTTCATCTTTTACTTTCAGGGTTTTTGATGTTGAGTCACTATCACCCCTGCTTTCGCCTTAAAATATTTTTTTGAAGATAATTGCTCATCACCAGCTCAAAAGTAACTTTATTACTCATTTACAATTTAATTAAATGCATGTACAATATTTTGACTAAAAACTATTTGAATATATGAAATGTGTTAGTTTATGAAAGGAAATTAATTATTACTAGGTGTGCTTAGTAATAGGGGCCTTGGTTTTAAAAAAACACTCCACCTCCCCCCCCCCCCCCCCCCCCCCCCCCCCACTTTTTCTTTAAAACTTTCAGGTATTTTTTTGTGAACTCACAATCACCCCTGAGGTACGTGCAATCTGTAGATAATATCTCTGATCCGAGGAAATGCAGAAAAATCTGCTTGCTGAAATTTAAGATTTATTTTTCACTTCGACTAAGAAATAGGACTTTTTCAAGAATCTGCAATGTACATCACAGCATTGCTCTGTTTCTGCTTCCATAGTCATCAAACTAACTCTAGACTTATATGTTCCAAGAGTTGCAATGCAATCAACAAATCGTTTTTATTTGTATGTTGTTAATTTTTATTGGAGTAGAAATTTTCTACAGATTTAAACTGCTCTGAAATAATAGTTTGATAATATTCTCTTGGATGAGACTTCCTAGAATATTCACCTAAAAATGAGCTGCCATTCTGACATCACTTTATACACATTTAAATGTACAACCTCCATCCATTAATTTTTAAAAAAAAATACATATATGTATATAATTTTATACTTCTAGGTTAATACAATCATGATATGAAGCAATTTGGAACACATCCCTTTCAATTTGGTCAAAAGCCGCTCTCAAAAACCGGTTTAATTTCAAGACCAGCTCACCCTAAATTCTAATTTACAGTATTAATATAAACAATAAATAATGTGAATATTTTTTTCATAAAATAGTTTGAAACCTATAACCATCAATACTAAAATTAAAAGCTAACTTATACAGTGTGTTATAGAAGAGAAATAGTTATTTCTTAATAAACTATATCAACACCTTGACAGTACTTCATTAATATAGCTTTGAGAGGGCCCTTGATCTTCATTGGGGTCTATAATTTGACTAGGACCAGCCCAGTTGGGCCCAGAGTCTGTTAATGGTTGTTGTATTTGTATAAAAGTATTAATACTTTGAGAAATAAAAATTGTTCAGTTGGAGGAAAAATTATCAAGCAACATAGAGTTACTGTTTTGGTGTTTGGGGTGGATACAACTAATAAGAAGAGCTACGGAAAGTCTGTAAGAACAGTTTGATTATTATTTTTTTTCAACTCAAAGGAAATAATCAGTGCCAAAAAATATCAATTGTTTAGAAAATGAAGGTGGAGAATTTAATTACGCGTGGATAAAGTCCTACAAGGTCGTAAACAGCAATTTATGCAGAGCTATGAAGAGAAGAGTCTTTAGTGCTTAATAGAAAATTCTGTTGAAACAATTGATATATTTATTTATTTCTTAACAGAAGTGTTGGTTTTAAGAGTAGGTCATATTGAATATCATATTCTAAGGAACTGGCAGTCAAACCAAAGGAAAGAAAATCAGCTGTATAAGGTGTTCTTCGGGAGTATTGGTTTCATTATTTTCAAATTTATAACCTAATACCTGAATTATTGTACAAAATGATAAGGACACAATCTGCAGTGGGAAAATATCAAAAACAAAGCTGACAGTTTTTACTAAACAAAATATAAAATAAGATTGTTTCCACCCCCCCCCCCCCCAAAAAAAAAGGACTCTTTGACTGTTTTATGAAATCATTACCTCGAAATAATACCTAAGAGGAACATTCATCCTTTCACAAAAACGTTATAAACCAAAATCAGATATATTTATGTTTCAGTGTTTTTAACATCAAAAATAATATAACTGATACCAAACATTATTTTTATTCTATAAGTTTTACAAATAAAATCTAACTTTTGAAATATTATTAGTACAATAGAATTCTATGAAGAAAATGTTACGTAAGGCAAATTTTTACAGAATATTTCCAATAGTATTTTAAAAGTATAAATTGAACACATTAACCTTGAATACATGTCAGAATTTGATCTTGCCATGAGTAGAATGAGTAATAATCCATAACTCTTTTTCTCTAACTCTTTGAACTTGCTTATGTCTTGGATATGAATCACAGAAAACGTACCAGCGCCCATCAATTTTTCTAAAGTAGCAATCTTTGCAACGTTTACATAAAACATCTTTGTGTTTTAAACCTCGAAATTGGTCAAAAAATGAAGGAAATAATAATCTGGAACAAATAGTGTTTGCAGGCATGGTTATATTGCTTTTTATGCCACAAGAATAGTTTCTTATTGCTGAAGAAGAGAGTATAGTTTTTGCATGCAATTTATTCATGTACAGTGCACAGGGTGACAAAAGCCTCCAATTAAGCATATGGGCCATATTCTGTAAAATAAAAACATTTGTTAATCTCATTAATGTACAATTTTAAAATAGAATAAAATTTGAATAATATGTTGCAATAAGCATATTATGATTAAGTGAAAAAAATACATATGTTGTAAATAAAATAACATCAATCAAGTAAAATGTCAAGAAAATGCAGAAGGCTACAGGGAGAGCATCTTCCTTAATGTAAAAGTGCTTTAACATACAAGAGTGATTCTGGAGCTAATGTCTGGCAGCTTTAAAAGTAAGAATTTAAAATTCAGTCAGTATTTAAATCCCAGTTTTTAGGTATAAAAATGAGCCATTTACATGACATATGAATGAAGTATACAAGTATACTAATCAAACTAAATTAAAATCTTTAGTAATTAGAAATGCTGCATATTTTGTGTGTGGCATATATATATACATACATATATATATATATACCAGAGACGTGCCGTCTGGATAGGCAAGGTAGGCAGTGCCTACCCATGAAGAAAACATACTGAATTTTTAATTTCATTAAATGACATATAATGAGCTGATTTGGAAATATAAAGGCATTAAACAGCGAATATATCAGAAAAAAACACGGAAATGTTTATTTTTCTTCCTTAAAAAGCACCGACTACGGCTGCTTTTCAATCACTGTATCTATACTATGCGTAGTAGTAGGAAGTGCACGTGCCCCGCACTTTTCTTCCCTAATGTTCAAAAAGCGGCGACGAAAGGCTGTCCGAAAAGTGCCTTTGCGGTTTCTTCTGTTCTCCGCCGAAACTTGCCTGTGGAGTCTATGGCGTTTCTACGGTCTTGATGCCGCCTTTTGAACAGGACTGTTGAATGCTTACAGTTTGCTAATCTCCATTGCCGTGTTTTCTTTTCATCAAATTTTCAACTGTTTTAGGTTTTTTTTGTATCCCTCTTTTTCGTAGGATTAAGTTGTAACTGTATCCCATATGGACATGAGATATATAAATTGAAAATAGATATACAGACGAATATTAAGGCATATATGCATATAATTATGTATTGTAAGTAAACATCTTTCATATTCATATTATTTTATTGCTTTTTACATTTTATGCGTTTTTAAAGATCTATATTATTCCATAAATCTTCGCATCTGCCTACCCTAAGCATTCATTGACGGCACGTGCCTGATATATACACACCGTCGAGTCTCGATAAATCGAAACCTCATAATTCGAATATCTCTATATCTCAAAGCTTTCGTTACGCTCCCAGACTCAAGAAGGCTATGGGTAGGGATGCACCGATTAATCGGCAGTACCGATTAATCGGCCATAATCGGCCACTTTGCCGATTATTAATAATCGGCAAAATCTTGCCGATTAATCGGCGAATTTTTTAAATTTTTTATATTATCTTTTAAAGTATACCTTCTCCAAGAAACTATAATAAATTGTTTTATTAACAGTAAATAAATGTAATTTTCTGAAATCCTTACTATAACATACAGTATGAAAGTGTGTACAGAGTAAAAACAAAAGGAATAGTTCATAGAAAACGTAAACCTGATTGGAATATTAAAAGATAACTCTCTGCAAATTCCTGAAATTTTAAATTGGAATTCAAAAACATGAATATTTCATTTCATTTATAATCAGTCAAATTTTGCCGATCATCGGCGGAAAACATGTTTTAAATAAAATTAATTCAACGATTTTTGAACACAATATTACGATGGATAAATTTATAAACAAGAAATAAATAATTTTCTGCAAACACAAGAATTACACGTTTTACGAAAGTGTAATGAGTAAAAACAAAAATAATAATTTAAAGAATGAAATACAAAATAATAATAATAATAAATTGCCTCGCAGTTGATATAAATGATTTAATAATTGAATATTCCTATTCTGAATAAATCTACACTTATAGACAATGTTGCAACATTTTTCATGTCTCGATATTTTTCTCTTTAGCTTATTGCTTTTAAATTACCTCTAATTTTCAAAGAACAAGCCTTGAATTAATTAAATGGCTACTTATAATTGAAAAATAAATTTAAATTAAGAACACCCCTAAGTTAAAGTGCTCATCACAGCTCCCCCCCTCCCATTTATTTTAATAACTATTATGTCTAGCTTGTTAATGTAATTGTATTTACAAAAATATTTTAAAAAATTCAAAGGAAGTTGATAAAATTTCGAAATTATTTAACATGGAAAAATGGAGAAAAACAAATCTTTTGTCAAAAACAAATAAGTAATCATTTCTAAAAATCGGAATTGTATTAGAAGGGGTAAAAACAGTGAGGGTGAAATTGGTAATTATTAAAAATAATAAACCGTAACATTAATCGGCTCTGCCGATTAATCGGCCGATTCTCATTCGCCGATTAATCGGTAATCGGTAATCGGCCAATTTGCTTATCGGTGCATCCCTAGCTATGGGTACTTCCTTTAACTTGACTGGTCCTTTGAGACTTCGAGTTATCAAGAATCAACTAAATAAAAGGCTTTGTTAAAAAGATAAAAAATTGATTACATTTAAAAATCTACAGTATAATTTTTAATATCCAGCTTTTTTTTTTTGTAGTTTTTTCTTTTTTTTTTTTTTTTTTTTTTTGAGCTTTTTCCAGTTTTTGCAACTGTTCGGGGCTAAAATACCATTTTACCCACAAAATGCTCAACCCTTGATCCACTTAGGCGTCAAATCAAAATTTTGGGCACAAAAGGAAACTAACGGCCACTCATTTCAAACACTGGGTCCATCCGCAGGATGGTTCTGATTTACCTTTGGCCTCATGTGTCTTAAACTTTTACAGAGTACAAATTATTTGCACCAAGGCAAAATTCAAGTTCACTTGAAAATTTCTCTTCCTGCCTAATAACTTTTGCAGGATTGGAATCGATTTTTCTTTTCTTTTTTTTGCAAGGTTCTGACCAAGCCATTTCTGTCATTTCATTTTTTGAGTAAAAACAACTTTTCTCTCAAATTTGAACAATTTTAAAAATGTTAACATTGAAGCTTTTAGAGAAAATTAAAATCCTATATAAAACCTAGTCTAACCCGGGATGTCCCGATTGGGGAGATCACTGTGACTCTACAAATTCTGTCCAACGATATTTTAAGTTAGACACAAGATTTCAATTTCTAAATACCGTAATGTTCCTTTTCATTAGATATCCTTATGTGTGCATACCCATATTTTATAATTTGTCATAATCTGGAGTTCTATTAGATAAATTGAGAATTTTCACCCTCCCAAAAATTTAAGCTTGGGACGCCACTGCGTCTAACATATGCATTTATTATCTTTTTTTATTGGAAAGATTTTTTCTTCATAAAATAAGAACAAAGAAAAAAAGAGGATTTTTTGAGTGACTTGTCAAACAACATCTTTTTTCAACAAGAATGCATGAGACAAAAATGCAACAACCCCTTCTAAAATCAGGGTGGCCACAGGAAGAACAAAATCTTTTTCCCTGACTTTTCCCTGATTTCTCCCTGTCCAACTAAAATTTTCCCTGATATCTCGTACGACGCATTTTTCATCTTCTTGAAGCTCAATTTCTTCTCTTAATTGATACCTGGATATTTCTGGCTATTTAAACTACGTCAGGCATTAATTATTAATTTTTCTAAAATTAACAACAATTACAAGAAATGAGACTGTTAATTTGTTGATAAAAAATGAAGTTACACAGTTGGTTTGTTTTATTTGAAACACTAAAAAAAGTCATCAACAAACGTAATGTTTTTCAAATTTAAAATCAGTTTACTAAACTTCCAACATCTCCAAAGAGAGCCTAAAAACTTTTGAGGAACATCTTTCACCGCTACTCTTCCCTCTAACTTCACGAAAGATAGAATTCAACTTTCAAGACTGCACAAAATCTCCCCAGCCTTAAGAAATCTAGGGATAGTTTATAAAAGTTTTTAATATGTCGGCTATGAAAACTTTTCAAAAGAAAAAGGCCCAAACCTTTCCCCCTAAGTTCACAAAGGTGGCAAATTTGTATCAGCCATACTATTTCTTCACCAAACAATCCGTAAAATATTTAAGCCTTCAATTTTAAGTCAAATTATTTTCGGCAGAGGGGTTCCAAATCCTCCCTCTTTAAATCACTGAAAGAAAACAAAAAAATTTTTTTTTACATATTTGAGCATTGGAAGTTTTTCAATGGTTCATTACTCCAACACCTAACTTAACAAAAGATTGCAACTTAAAATTAGGCTTTTAAATCATCAATTTTGAAACACATTCAGGGGGAAAATGCCTGAAATCTCCTACTATCACTAAAGATAGCCCAAATCAGCATTTTAAATAGTTCAGATATTTTTCTAAACGAAACTCCCTTCTCTCCGAAATTTACATCACCAAACACAACGAAAAGCTTTAAACTTTCAATGTGTGAAAGTTTTGGGGTGAGAGCCTCAAAATTCTCCCTGCTTGAGCTACACAAAGATAGCTTAGAGTTCTTAATAATTCAGCTTCAAAGCATTTTTGAGAGAGAGCCCCCTAAACCCTTCCCTTAATTCATCAGAAGATGGCTTAAATTTGGGTTTTTAACGTTTCGGTTTCGGAATTTTTTCTAGGAAATGCAAAACCCCTATCTTTATAGCCCCAAAGACAAGGTTAAAATTCTAAGACTGCAACTAAAAAAAAAAAAAAAAAAAAAAAACAGATGGTATCAAATAAATACCCTCTCTTTTAAGTCACTGAAAGATAGCTCTCTGGGAAGTTCGAGCAGATCCAGCTTCAAAAACTTCCAGTACAAGCCCAGAACCTCATGAAAATGCTCATGAAAGGTGGCCTATATTTGCATCTTTAAAACTCCAGTTTTGGATTTTTCCAACAAAAAGCCTCTCCTTCTTGACTTAGACATTGCCTAAGACACCACAGAAAAGATTTAAGATTTCAGTTTTGAAAATTTCCTAGACAGATCCTCCTCTCTCTTTAATTCACACAAAGGTAGCCTGAAACAGAGTTCTTAATACTTCAGCAACAAATAAAACTTAAAGAAAGTACCTTGAACTCCTTCCTATAAGTTCACGAAAGGTGATCTAAATTTCCATTTGTAAGACTTTCTTTCTTTCTCAAGCACCCTTCCTCCCTTCTATACATTTAGATCACCAAATACTAAAGATCTCCCCCCATTTTTAGTTTCAAGCATTTCTAGGCAGGAAATCTCCGAATCCCTTCTTTTTAAGTTTTTCAAAAGTAGTCAAAAATTTAGATTTTAATGCTGCAGTTATTTTTTTTCATTTGGATTACAACAGTCGAAACCTTTTCCTTAAGTTCACCAAAGATTGCTTAAATTTTGCATTTTTAAGACTGCAGTTTTGTAATTTTACCAAAAACAAAGCCACTCCTCCCCCCATCACTATACATAACAGCCTGAATTTTTCAGGCTTCAGCATTTTTCAAAATATTCCAAGGAAGAAATCCCAAACCTCCCATCCCCTTTAACTCTCCATATAAAAAAAAACCCTGCAATTACCTTTTTATGTCTTTGTTTACAAACAATTCACGACGGTTTTGGAAAATTTTATAGTAAGCGTCTGAGATGCCCTTAATTATCAAAGATGTAATCGTTTTTAGCACTTTAGAGTTGAAAAATTACGGACTGAAGTTCTGATTTAATTTTCCCTGATTTGTTCCCAAATTCCCTGATTATTCCCTGATTTTTCCAGAATTTTCAAAATCCCTGATAATTCCAGGTTTTCCCTGTTTTCCAGGTCTGTGGCCACCCTGAAAATCTGGATGGAAATTAATTTTTATTCATAAAAATTTGATAACTTATTCCATTTAGGTTATCCATTGCAGACTAGTGTTAGAAATAAGCAATTGTTTATTGCATTTTGAGACTAAATTTTTTTACTTAACACTTAGATTTTATTATAGGCACTAAGTTTGAAGCTTAAAATTTTAGATTACATTAAAGCTTTTCCCTCTTGACTTTTCGTGATTGAGACATGCAATTGCTATGAAGAATAAATTTGAATATGTGAAAGAACCTGTCACACAAGATAATTTTGTACACAATTAATTAAGAGTTGAATCAGAATATTAATTTAGAATGTCATTAATATTAATTTGATCATAAAAATATTTTTGATTCATTCTCGAAAATAAAAAAAAAAAAAAATTAAAAGGATTGGGAAAAATGTTTCGAAACTTTTTCTGCAATGCAATTTTAGTTTAAAATTGTATTCTAGTGTAGAGAATTTGATGAGAGAACTATATTATAAAATTATTTTCGTTATTAGTTACCTATAACTTAACATGGTTTAAACTATATTTTCCTCCTGACATCGCAGAGCAACAATAAGACATTTAAGCCTTAGAGCAACAGTAAAATAGCCAGGCCTGTCATTTAAGGAGGTCCGGAGGACTGTAATTGCCTTTCCTGTGACTTAGAGGATTTAATTTGTTTACAAATAAACGGCCGTGGTCTTGGTAGCATAGTAAGTCTAGCATGACTTCCTTGTTAAAAACTGAAACCACCTAGTCCATCCTGTATCCACCTATGGCCATCCTTCTATGGGGGTGTTATAGTTTTTACATGTATAATAAAATACCATATTACCAATGGCCCCTGTAGCAGAAAACTGCAGACACGGCGACATTGTCGCAGAATCAGGGAAACAGTGTGCAGAAAGATTTTTGTGATTGAGAGGGAAAAAAATGCAAAGAAAAAGAATAATACAAAAAATAGCTGGCAGAAAAAAAAAACTATGCATCTATAGTATTAATGTTAACATTTTTTTAAATATAAACACCTTGTGTTACTGTAAGAGGGTTGCATATATATTTATTATTGAAGAATATTCTACTGTTACAGAAAGAAATTGGTTCTAGAAAATTTATCGCAGAAAGCAGAAAAAAATTCTGCCACAGGGCCGAAGGCAATATATGTGTTAAGACAAAAGATTTCAGTGTTGGTCTCTCCCTTCAATTCCCCTTTGCTACGTAACTTGTTAGTGTTATTGAATAGTTAAAAAATTTTTAAACTAAAGCTAGTGACTTATTGTAGTTGAACCACAGATTTCTTTTCCATTGAAAAGAGAAGGTATAAACTGTCGTACCAGACGTATGAAACCTTGAAAAAATCCCTGGCTCCAAAGGGTTCGAGTGAAAATCTCAACCCCGTCCTCTAAAAAAAAAAAAAAAGACTTACGGTACAGCATGTGTACCGCCCGGCTCCTAAAGGTTAAAGTGGCAAAAAGGTATTTTTACCAGTACGGTTTTTACCGATGGTCATATTGAAGCTTTTCTTTCCTAACTTATTGTGATTCAGACACATGATTGACAAAAGATAAATCAATTTTATCATAAAAAAATCATTTTCTTTTGCATATCTTAAAAATCTTGTTAAGTATGCAATCGGCAGTGTGTAGCATTTCTATTCAATAAATATATTTTCAGCTATATGTAGATTTGATTCATTAAAATTGGCACCTATGTTGTTTATTTCGACGGCTAAAAACTAAGACTAGGTGGCACAATATTTGAACACAAATTGGGGTCTGGGCAGGGGTGCTCCGAACTAAAATTTTTGGGAGAGGGAAAATTATCAATTTGCCAAGTGAAGTTCCAATTTTACCGAATGATAAAATACAAGCATGCATACATGTTGTACATGCATAACATTTAGTGAGAAAAAAAGATTTAAAAGAACAATTCAAAAGACTAAAAAGAACAAAAAATCTCAATGTTGCCTTTAAATTGACGAACTGTCAGCAAAATGTGCCAAATATGGAAATTATTGGGAGGTCACACTGACCTCTCATCGGGGCGCTCCTGGGTTTGAGACGAATGTTTTGAAATGTAAGCCTTCAAAGTGTAGTTTTAGACCTTGTTTAGTCACTTAAGAGAGTCCCATGAACTTCCGTTATCCAGATCCAAGCTTGCTAGAAGCACTGTTAATCAGATTGATAATTTGTAATGTACAACATATTTTTAGTTTAGTAGAATTCTTGATAGTTGGGGAAATTTACCATGGAATTCATTCAAAAAAGAATATTAAAATATATATATGGGCGATTCTCTGTAAACTGGTAATTGGCTGTCCGGACTGAGTATTTTAAAAATAATAAAATGTAATAAAGCAATTTTCGCTCTTAATACAAGTAAAGCATTAATACTTTGTGGCCCAATTGTATTTGGAGTGATAACAATTTAATGTTTTTTTCCAGAAATTATTTAAGCACCAAAAATACAGTCCCCTGGCTGTCCCAATCCCATAGTCTAACTGTTAAAGATAGTATTTCAAAAAACCTATTAACACTACATAAATTTGGCAATTAATATCTAAAAATAGAATAATGAAGCTATATTTTTCTTATGAAAAAAGGTATGATTACGAATTTCTAAAACTTAAAATTGTCATATAAATTCTGTCCGGAGTTTTTTCAAACAGTCCCCTGCAACAAATTCAAAGCTGTAATACGAAAAATCTATAACTTTTGCAAATTCTTTTTGGCATGAAGTTTAAAGTAATCAGTGTGAATTTGCCGAAATCGCCGAGAACGGTGTTGAAACGCTACTTTGCTTTGTTTGAGAACCACGTTTGTGATGAAAGTATGCATCAGGGTCGTTGCGAAAACAGTCCTCTGGGAAGTGATTTTATTAATGTCAATTAATTAAATTATAAAGCATATTTGTAATTATGTCCACGATTTGTGCCTAAATTTAGAGGTAGTCTCGTAACTAATTATGTTCCAATAGTTTTGCAGCTATTACGCAACAAAGAGCAAAATTACAGTCACCTGGCACAGTCCCCTGCCTAGTTATACTAGGCGGGGGACTTACCCCCTCATGATTTATCAGAAAAACACAAACTTCAATTAGCCCTTTTTCAAACCAAAGTAGTAGATTCATTTTCTGAGCGATAGTATTATTATTATAAAAACATTTCAAAAAACTGTGTCTGGACAGATTTCGTGTGAAAAATGACGAGTTTACAGAGAATCGCCCATATAATACATATTTTAATAAAGAAAGTCCTTGGCTGGGATGTCCCTAAGGAAATTTGTAACATGGGCTTGAATGCTCTCCATTGATAGATCCTTGTTTCAAGCGAGGAGGGAAAAGAAAAAAGAAAAAAAACAGGAAAGACTTCTCCTGAAGAACAATTTTTCTTTTAGTGGATTCAAATTAAAAGCAAGGCTTTTTAACTTCTAATTTTTCAGGAGAATGCAACAAAAGGGATATTTGAACAAGAAATGTGATTAAGGGTAACTGAATTACGAAGAAAATAAACTCTATACATTACAAAAAAAAACACCAAATTGTGTCTGTAGCAGGGTGTCAATGATTTAAATCAATTGATTTAACCCTCGTGGGTCCCTCCCATTTCAGTTACACTCAAGACCCTTGGGGTCATAAACGACCCCAATGCTTCCTTTAATTAATTCATTATAATTGTTGAATGTTACATGCATTATTTAAGTTCACACACTTTTTAATGCTAAAAAAACAAAAAATAAAAAGATACAATTAAAGTAAAATTTAGTTTATGAATTAAAATTATATTTTTAGAGCAAAACTTACAATAACTGTAGATTTATTTACATCTGTTACAGACCTGAAAAAACATGATTTTTGCAAGTGAATTTCAAACACTTATGACATTTTTCAATGCATTTTCTGTCCAGTTCTCTTGGACAAAAGTTGCAACGTCCTCTTTTTTTGGCCTTCTGGGGAAGTGACCCCAAGGGTCTTATGTGCAAAAAATGCAATTCGGGAAAAATAAAACACAATAATAGCATTATTTTGAATAGAAAACTAGAAGAATAAAAGCCACAAAATGCCATTAAAAACAAATGGTTGATTAACAAAATATATTAAACAGAAATTGCATTGGGGTCACATATGACCCCAAGGAACCCACGAGGGTTAAATCAAGAAATTTAAATTGCGATTTAAATCAATTGATTTTTTAAAAAAAATCATTGATTTAAATCACTTTTTATTTTAATCCTTAAAAAATCTCTTGGACAATGCCAATTTCGTTATTTTTACCACTTTCTTTTAGAGCTTTGATTTCCATCTAATAAATGGAAAAGTAATCCTACTCATCCCCCCTCCACAGATGCTGGAAGGTTGCAGTCCAAATAATATGTATGCACAAATAGTGCTATTTGTTGTCTAATATGTGAAATAAAGAAAATACATGCAGGTACAGGGCAGGTGTTGCAAAGAGTGAATTGAGGGGGGAGGGACATGATAGGATGTGTGCGATATACTTTCAGTGAAAAGAAAAAACGAAAACAACCAAACAGAAGATGAATTTTCTATGCCTTGCATTAGCAACTGGGGAGGGGGGGGGGCAGTCTTTATTAGTGACTGAAATGGAACACATTCCAGCTTTACAAAAAAAAAAAAAAATAAATAAATAAAGGAGGGGGGAGAGATGAATGAAGTGAGGATTGGGTTGAGCTTCCTGCCACATTTGATTTTTATCCTAGCTAGTAGACAATATTATTTTCAGATTGGCTCCTAACACTTTTTTCTGGGTTTCTTATTTGTGAATTTACTTCAAGGTGTTTTTGTATTTTTAAAAACTTCAGGTAAGTTGTTCATAAATAAAAATTAATTAATAACTGAAGTTTCTAGTTTTTAAAAAAAAAATCAAAAAAATCTGATTTAAATAAAAAAAATCCGATTTTTTACACCCTGGTCTGTAGCTGTCTCACGTGCAGGAGATCTCATAGTGCCTCTCAATACCTTTTAGTGCCTAGCCTTGAAATGTTTCATGAAATTACTTTCGATTATTACTCTGCAGGGCCGCCGTTTGGGGGGGGATACTGGACCTCTAGTACTGGGCCCGGAGCTTTGGGGGGCCGTAAGGTCATGAACATGTTTTTTGAGAATAATGTCAATAATTTGATCAAAAAAAAAAAAAAAAACTTTTTCAAAAAAAAAATTCTCGCTTTCCATTACCGATTCTCAATATGAAGCAATAGCTAGTACAAACACTAATGAATGAAACACGATTGCGCAAAGAAAAATACACCGCTTTCCAAAAGCTACAGAAACTTGTCAAACACAAAACCAAGTCTACACTGTCATTGATAAATGTCTCTTGTACTTTAAGAACAAGAATCAAGTAGCCCTGCAGGGTTGGGGGAATACCGAGGGTTGGCCCAAGCCATTGAAGTAAGGAGTTTCGCCTTACTTTGCAATTTCAAACTATTAATTTTGAAGTTTGTCGGACCAAACGTCAAAAATTGTGTTTTTCTGTTTTCAAACTTGTCGTTTCATGTAAAAGAATATTAAAATCATCTGGCGGAACAAATGACGTGAAAATAAAATCAGAAGCACACTTTCGTAACTATAAAAAAAGTTTTTCCGAAAAAAATTTTTTTCTCCATTTTTTTTTTTTACAATTGCAAATGAGCTGAAACTGCAGCTTTAAAATATGCAATTGGAGGGGGGTGCACTAGGGGTCCGGCATTAAAATTGGTACCGGGTCCCATCGCTGGTAGCGGCGGCCCTGTTACTCTGTTAATAGAAATTTTACTTGAGTGTTTTGTTTTCAGAAGATTACCATGCTCAAATTAAGCATTTTTAATTACAGTAGAACTGCGATTAACTAAAATTTCTGTTACACGAGCCGACTGATAATTGAGTTCTTTCTTTTTTATTCCTAAATATATAATCCCTAGTTCAGACAAGGCATTTTCTAGTTACTTTAAAGCATAATGAATGGCACCAAAGGGCGTAAGAAGTTCAAAAAAACAAAAAACCAAAAAAAAATTTTTTGACTGGACGTTTAAAATTTCAAGCTTTCAAATTCTCAATTAGGAGGAAACTACAGAAGCAGTTGATCATTCACTGGATGTTCATGATGTTGAGAATGAGGATCAGGATTCTGAGGATTCAAAGACTATAAGTCACACCGAAGGTGTCCAAGCTCTAACAACTGCGGTCAAAGAGCAGAAAAGAGATACTATATAGTTAATCAAAATTTTCTGCTGAAAAATCAGTGTGGTCAGGCAGCTATTTCTTTTAGAAAAGGTAAAAAGGGCTAACAGTCTGGTTAAAAAAATAATGTAAAATAATAAAGAATTTTCAAATTTAAAATGAAAAACAATTTCTAATTTTGCAATTGACTTTTAAAACTTACTGCATGTAATTTTTCTGCTTTAGTTTCTTTCGGTGTGAAACAATATTTTTTACATGCTCATTTTCATCCTTTAGAAATGTTCAACGGTATTTTTGATAAAAACATTTCAAAAATTTACGATCGTCACACGTATTAGAGAAAGCTTTTCTAACCGAGATTACCGACATCAGAGAAATCCAGCGGTCCCAATTAGTTCGGATAATTGAGCTTCTACTGTAGTTAGAATGATGACAAGAGATACTGGTTGCATTTAAGAAAAAGAGGATGATAGCAAGAATACATACAATCTAATGCAACCTTGTATATTCCAGAATGTTGGTAGATACGTTTAAGATGCGCAGATATTATGAAAAATAATGGAGAAAATATGAACTTATAGCAGAAAAAAGTTAAGTGTTAACGCACATCGATTGCGCTTCCCATGGAGTCGTTTGTTTTCAGTTAAAAATTGCAGCGGTTACAAATAAAAAAACAAGAATGGTACGGATTTTTTTTGTCTCCCCCCCCCCTAAGGCCCCTATATATACGAGCCGGCGCATCAAGATTAAGTTTCACCACTCTGGATCCAGCGCGTGTTTGTGTGTTTGAGTGGTTGTCTTTTCTGGCTAGTAATCGCGTTTTGGTAATTTTTCACTGTGAGCAATTATTAGCGGCACGTGGATTTGGCAAAGCTTAGCAATGTGCCAAAACTTTTTTCTGGTAACCCTACTCCGCAACAATGAAAATTTGAAAGTAAAAGTTAAGGAATTGGATCCAAAGTGGTGAAACTTAATCTTGATGCGTCGGCCTGTCTATACAGCGGCTCTACCCCCCCCCAAATATAAAGTACGAGAAAAAATGGAGAGGAGGTTCCCTCTAGCTTTTTTTTTTTTACTGAAGTCCAGTTTATTCAAAATTGAAATCTTAAAGGTGCAATTTTAGATCATCTTAGGCAGGAATTCAAGTGAAACACTATTGCAATCGCTACTGGAAGAGAATTACATTATCATCAACTTAACTTGGCACTGACGTCACTACGGGTGGAGCCAATAAGAGTTCACAAGCAGTCAGCGATCTCCTCTTATTCGCCAAGGAGGCTGTGACGTTTTATCTAGCACGTTTTTCATAGGCAAACGTCACGCTGACGTCACGATGTTTTTATCAAGAAACGTTCTAATGTTTCCGCAGTAGCGATTGTAATTTGCGATCGCCTGTTTCACTTGAATTCCTGCCTTAGGCACTAACGTCAGCAAGAACTCTCCTCCAGAAATGTTTCGAAATTAATGTTTTAAAAACGTTTTTATTTAGGTTATCTTTAATACCGTCAAAAGAAGAGGCAGGATTCTGAAGTTGTCCCCCGAAATTTTGCGACATTGAAATTTCAAGAAGGAAAATTGAAACTGGCAGTTAGATCTTGCAAATTCGAACTTTACAAGAGCTGAAGCGAGTTTCTGAGGAAAGAGTGATAGAGAATTTAGAAAAAAAAACTAATTTGAATTTTGAAATCTTAAACTCAATTTATGTTTTTGGCAATGACGAGTTGCGATATGTGTGTTGTGTCTGTGTGTGTGTCGAGTTTCGGGTAGTGTTTTTGAACAGGAACTTGCTGCACCACCTGAAGGAGTAGGAGGTTGGTGGACGTCCGTGGAGTTGAAGCACCGCGACGCTCCCTGTGGTACACTTCGAGTCCAATCTGAAAAAAAAAAAAAAAAAGGATTGCATGACAATTGACGTCGGGGGAAAAAAACCAATTTGTCATTGCTCAAAAATAATAAAATATTGTAGAATAATAAATCTAAAACTAAATGAAGGATTAAGTTCAAAAATTAAAAAAATCTAAGCACTCTGCGATTTGTAGAAGGTTATCTAAAGAGATTCAAAATCTGCGTACTCTGATTACTAAAAGCAGTGCCGTATTTACGTATGGGCTTAATGTGCTATAGCCCAGGACGGCACGATTGGGGGGGGGGGGGCGGTACTTTTTCCATGCAAAGTGAAGATCTTTTTTACTTCCTTTTACGTAGTAAAGGAAATATTGTGATCGCGAAAAAAAATTCCCTCAAATTTGGGTCTAAATTTCGATTTTGCTCATCCCTGAATGAATGGTGAGCGGTTTTTTCAACCTGTCAGCACGTGTATATGTACCTGCCAACATATAACCAGCCGAAAAATCCTTTTCAATCACCCCCGAGTTACGACGACTTTTCTTGTGACGTCTGTATATACGTATGTATGTGCGTATGTATGTGTGTCGCATAACTCAAAAACTATATGCCGTAGAAGCTTCTAGTTTGGTATGCAGGCTCTGAGGGGGGTCTTGTTGTGTACCTCCTCTTGTGGTTGCATTCGAATGTTCCCAAGGAGGTGTTTTACTCCTTTTTTGGGTAAATCAGTGTTAATGTCAATGCAGATGGATTGACACTACCACTTGGCGATATATCACCAAGCTTTTTGTCTCCAAGTATTTGACGCCAACTTGGCGACAAATTTGGCGAAAAAAAACATTTTTTGAATTTGGGTTCAATTTGGTGTTATTGGCGATATTTTGCGAAAAATCCACTGAATGATGTTAAAATCGGCGTTATTTAAAAAATGAATCATTGTAAAAACACTAAGGCATCTACAAAGAAATTTACACGTAAAAGGAAGTAGTGTGGGACCCATATTAGATTTTTTTTTTTTTTTTTTTTGAAACAGCAGGGCGGATCGTCCGCGAGAATTACATCAATTAATTGAATTAAATACTATTCTTTATTTAATAATACTGGAATGCTGGTGGAATTTTTCATACAAAAGTATTGAACCGCAGGGGAAAAAAAAGAAAAGAACATAAGACATGAATAAGACTAGAAAGATAAGATGAGAAAAAAAGACTGCGAGACAGAAAAAATTGTTCGTTACAACCGGGTCTTGCTCGTTAAAAACGAATTCTGTTCCATTGACTTGATCTAACAAAATATTCTCGTTTTCCTCGTTAAATCCCAGTTCTCGTTGTATCCGAGCTCGTTATAAATGAGTTCGACTGTCTTCACTGCACATTTTTTAATATTATTTATCGTTTATTTATTGATTGATTTTATTTTATTTTTTTCTAAAATATTTAAATGAAGCCATGATCCATTTCAATAAAATTTTGTGCAGTAAGTAAATAAAACACTTTTTTTTTACAACTCTGAAAATCAACACCTCAAGGGGGGGGGGGGGGCGGCCAGCATAAAAGCCCAGGGCAGCCTCACGTCCAAATACGCCTCTGACTAAAAGAGAATTATTTTCTACAAAATGAAGTTTGACCAGATGTAAATAATGATTTAATTTCTATTAGGATACTACTAACTTTGTAACATTAGATCTCTCTCTTTCGTGCGGCTTATTAGCTCAAATGTGTTTTTATAATAATTCAAGCAATTATTTGAGAAATACGGTGGAGCTCCGGTGAAGGGGCCGTGGTAGCCAGATCAGTAAGACGTCGGACTCATAAATGCAGGGTTCCGGATTCAATCCTGTAGCCCAGAATTTCCCCATGTGTGGTCTGCGAACCCCCAGAGGTCTGCGAGCTTATGCCAAGGGGTCCGTGGTGCTATCCTGCTAAAACGCAAAAATTGTTGAAATTAAAGAACGAGTAGCAATTTTTTTATTCAGAACAAAAGCAGATTCTTAGGGAATTAAAAGTTCCTTTTTAAGATATACGCACGGCTTTAAAAAAACACCACACAACCCTCGGTTTTAACACACAATTGACACTTAATATGTTTCCAATATTTTACTTCCATAGCTCAAACTATTTATATTAAGTAATGAAAAGCAGACAAAATGTAATACACTGAATCTAACTTGTCACCGTATAAAGATACAATACACGAAACTTACTTCTTAACACCAGACAAGAGCTTTAAAAAATGTTAGAACAATGAATAAATAAACTTCTAGAAGGAAAAGGAAAACAAAAAACTTAAAAACATATTGGGAAAATTATATCGATGTATCAAATCGAAGTTTTTTTTTTTTTTTTTTTTTTTTTGCTTGGGGTGGGGAGTCCACAAAGTTAGTAATTTATAGGAGGGGGTCTATGAAGATCTGGACTTCGGCCCTCTGCTATAGCCCATCAAAGAACCACCGTCTTCATTAATCGATTGTGAGGCTGGGGGACGTTAAAAATGTTCGTGGTCACAAAGTCCTCCAAGTGAAACGATATCTCCGGTGGTACTGGACCAAAGGTTTTTCACACTTTTCACATACTCCAGGGTCCCCCGTACCTACTACAGCTTCGTGGTTTAACCGGGATAGGGCCCTGAAGAGCGCTCTGTTCTTAATTTTGAACCAGAACCTAGGGTCGAGCAAACCCTAGGCCCAGCACCCCCAGAGGTATTGTTTCACTTTTGGGACCAAAGGTTTGCTCGACCTTTGTTCTGGATCAAAAAAACAGAGCGCTCCTCTGGACCCTATTCCGGTGAAACCACGAATTGTAGAAGGTACGGGGATCCTGGAGTGTGACGTGATATGAAGTGGAGCTCCGGTAACTCGACACATGGATTACTCTACAACCTCAGTTGAGAGAGGGTATTTTGTTGGTCCCTATTTATAAGCACCTGAAATCCTCGAGGGATTTTAGTAGCTACACATGGCTCCAATCCGCAACAAAAACGGATGCGTTCACAGACCCTCTGCTTTGTTGGGGACCCCCTAATCCGTTCCCTCACCAAACAATGTACTTTTAAAAAAATGTCGCTTCCAAACGTTTGAAAACATTGAAAATTTGGGAAAATGTAACTGAAAATTTTGAATATTAAAACTTCAAAATTATACAGGTGGGAGGCGGAGGGAGGGGTAACCAAGATGTGCCAAATTCAGCTCCTTGCATAAAAAAATCCCCCTGCTTAAAAAAATGCAAAAATCATGATTGCAGCGTTTTTAGTAGCATATTTTTCCAAATAAATGTTTGTGACTCACATTTTTTCCTGTGATTTATTTAATATAGAATTCAGTAATAAAAGCTCCTTTGTAATTACTTGCTTTTATCTTACTTCTACTCCATATAATTAATATGTTATGCACGAAAAAAAAATTACACTACCTTTATTCTTTTTCGTTTTCTGCAGAAATTGCGATTGAAAAAAAAAATGTTTTTCTGAGAAATATTTTTTATAATTTATTTTTAACGTAAAACAGGTCTGTCTTACAAAGTTTTCACAATTCAGTAAGAATGTCCAATCAAATATTTAAACGTGAGAGACTGCAAAGTGCAAATGGAATACTTTGAATCATTTAAACTGTGTGACTATACTGAAAACCGATGTAAGCAAGTGATGATGTATTTACTTTTTCTCCTCCCTGCATTTTTTTTTCGATAGATCTTAATTAAAGATTGCATAATATTGAAAAAAAGAATTTGTTTACCTATTTTTTCCTTCTTACAATTTTGTAGTCCCAATTACCCCTATATAAGGCCTCAAAATGCAGAATTTCATATATATTTTTCCAAAATGTCCACGGGGGAGAAACTTCCAGACGCGGTAAAATTAGAGATATTCTACTCCCCATTTAAACAACTTTCATGTATTCCTTTCTTGATACCCATACCAATGCAAAGATCAATCCAAAGAATTGTCTGCATCCTGGATGAAATTTTGAAAAAAATTCATCCAGGATGCGGGTATTTTATCTGATGAGCTAGTAAATAAATAAGTTGGAAAATTACTATTTCTGACTAAAATATTGAGGAATTTTTAGAAACGTAATAAAGAGAAATCGGTTGGTAATAAAACGTTTCCTGTAGATAAGAATGTTTTCGTTTGAAGTTTTATTAACTATACCCTATGATTTCAGAGGATGAAGTTTTATTTCTTGTCATTAAAAAATCCTTTCCTGTTCATATCTTTATGATTCAAGAGCTGCTGTGATTACAAGAACCTAAAATTAACTAATGTTACGAAAGTAACATTGGAAAAAATATTTTCCAAAATTTTAAAACGCTTCAGAAATGGCATCGTTGTTGTTTCATTTTTTTATTATTTTTTTTATCCTAGAAAAATGATAAAATACAAAATGTATTTTGAAGAAACTCTGCGTAAAAACCAAGTCAAATACGCAAGAAAATCGAACAGTACTACAATGAAAATTGCTTATCTTGGGAATATGCATGAGATACGAATCATGACGTAAAAGCAACTCTGCGCAGTCGCAGAAGAAAATAAAAAGGCACGAATTGTAAATAGGATGCCGTGAAACGGGAAAATGACAGAGCAGATAACTGCTTGATTTTTTTTTTTGACTGGCATTGCATATAAGCTTTTCGGCCTAGTGTGTAAATCAAAGCAAGCTCTGCAAGAAATTCAGTAAGTATGACGATTTTTTCCCCATTATATTTTGACTGAATATCATAGAAAAGTTCTGTACGTACTGTCGTCCCTGCTTAATCGGATAACGGATAAACGAATATCTCGCGTATAGGAATAAAACATCCGGGAACCCATGCCATAGAAGTAATGTGAAAGATCCTCGCTTAATCAAATACCCCGCTTAATCGAATAATATTCCTTGGAACCGACAGCATTCGTTTAAGCGGGGCCGACAGTATTAGAAAAATGTTAAATACAAAATTACATTTTATATGTATAACGACGGATTTACTAAATCGCAAATGCGATGGGTCCCGAAGTGGACCCAACAAAAACATGCGGAAGAAAAACAAATTGTTTTCATAATTTAAGGTGATCTGAGATTTATCGGAGAAAATTCATTTTGCATCATCCGAAAAAGCTTTAGTCTTATGTCTTAGGCGTTCCTTGTAATGCCGAAACACGTGTCTGCAGTATTCCTGCACAAAATAATGGTTGTGGTCGCAAAGTCTTCCAAGTGAAACGATACCTCTGGGGGAACTGGGCCAGGGGTCTACTCGGCCCTTGGTCTGGATCGAAAGAACAGAGCGCTCTTCAGGGTCCCATTCAACCGGTTCAAAAACAAGTTGTGGTAAGTTAGGGGGACCCCGCATGGAGGGAAAAGTATTCATGCACATTTGTAGTTTTCAACGTTGTATTATATGCTATTACGACTTTTGTGCTTAGCAAGGCAGTACAAGGGCACTTATAAACGATTGAAGACATTTTTCTTTTTATAATTCTAACAAGAAGTTCTGTCAAGAACTAAACGAGCCTACTTTCCCGTACATCGAGATCGGCATTCTAGCATCTGATCAATATTCTCTTGAATATCTGAAACTGAAAATTATGTCAAACATACCTTTATAGCACTTAAAGCTGATTTCTAAAAGCAAAATATACCCCTCTCATCAGATGAAATGGACACGTAAAAAGTAAATAAACGAGTAAATAAAGTTCTGTCGCACCTTTTAAAGAATGTAACTGTTATAGTTCTTCCGTAGAAAAATTTCACAATCGTTTTCAAAAGAAAAAAAATTAATAAATAAAATAAAAGTACAAAGAACATCAAAACACATTTTATCAAAGAAAGAAAAAAAACCTCGTTCGTTAATAAAATGTCTCGAACTTTATTTTTAATCCGTTGCCAGTTGTTAAATATAAATAAAGAATAAAATGCTCTCGTGAATGAAAAATTTTTGTAAACAAGAAAAAAAAAAAAATTGTTTGCAAAAAAAATAAATAATAATAATATTAATATTAAATTAAACAAAAAAAATGAACAAATAAACAAAAAATCGTCTGCCCAGTCAGTCATTTTTTTCTGAGCTTGTGTTTCCGCCATGTTTGCGGAGTCGGAGTCGGAATCAGAGTCCTCACAGAAGATTTTTCAGAAAAGTACTTTACATACATTTTTTATCAAAACCGTTTTCTTACAAAGTTAGCTTGAAGGAAATCCGCCTTTAAGTTCAGAATCAACATTCAATTTAAATTTCCCAGTAGGCGCTCATGTTAAAAAATTTTCTGAACGGTTCATCATAGAACGAAAAATGGTTCAAATTGAAAAGTGAAATATGGGAATGAGTCTCTCCGAGATCTTTCGAACAAAAAAAGTTTATTCAATTCGGACGGTTCACTTAAAAGTTATTAGGTGGAGAAAGGTTGCTTGAACGGTTCAATGTTGAACGAAAAAATGTTCAAATTGAAAATTTAAATACGGTAATGAAGTATCCCTGCCGAGATTCTTCGAACAAAAAAAAAGTTTGTTTAAATCGGGCTGTTCACTCAAAAGTTATTAGGGGTGAGACCTTGTTTGAACGGTTCAATGTTGAACGAAAAATTGTTCAAATCGAAAATTTAAAAACGGGAATGAAGTATTCTTGATAAGATCTTTCGAACAAAAAAAGTTTATTCAATTCGGACGGTTCACTTAAAAGTTATTAGGTGTTAAAGGTTGCTTAAACGGTTCAATGTTGAACCAAAAATGTTCAAATTTAAAACTTAAATACGGTAATAAAGTATTCTTGCCGAGATGCTTCGAACAAAAAAAAATGTTTAAATCGGACTGTTCACTCAAAAGTTATTAGGGGTGACAGCTTGTTTGAACGGTTCAATGTTGAACGAAAAATTGTTCAAATCGAAAATGTAGATACGGGAATGAAGTATCCTTGAAAAGATCTTTCGAACAAAAAAAAAGTTTGTTCAAATCGGACTGTTAACTAAAAAGTTAATATCGCGGGACAGGTTGTTTGAACGGCTCAAAGTTGAACCAAAAATTGTTCAAATCGAAAAATCAAATAGGGGAATGAGCTGTACTCGTCGAGATCTTTCCAACAAAAAAAATTTCGTTCAAATCCGAATGTTCATTCAAAAGTTGTTAGGGGGGGGGGACAGACAGACCGACAGACCGACCGACCGACCGACACACAAATCTCAATACCCTACTTTCAAATTTTTAATTTTTCGATATTTCTTTTTTTTTTTTGTTTCTTTTTGACTTTGTGTTGGACTTGGCGATATTTTTTGGACTTGGAGATATTTTTTAGATGCATTAAGCCCCTTTTAATACTTTTTTCGTCTCTTTTATTTTTAACGGGAAAGTAGGCTAAAAATAAAACACGGGAAAATTAAATTAATAAGAAAAAACAGAGGCAGGCATTTCAAGTGCGGTTTAACACTAGTCCAAGACTACCGTTTGTCAGAATATGCAATGTTTGTGAAACAAATCGCTAAAGCTTGACCAGGAAGCGATGGCGGGTGACCTTGAAGCGGATGACGAGCTCAACGAGAAAGTTTTTTACAAACTTAGTTCAGAAATTTTTAATTGCTCCATGATCTTTCTGATGCTATCTATAGCAAAAGGAAATTGTCCGTTTCCGTTTTGAAGTCATAAGCCATCTTTCTGCGGTCAAGCTTGACTAATAGATGTTACTGGCCCGTGATGAGGAGAACCAGGACCATGTCTCACTACAACCTGTTGCGTGTTCTTTAGAAACGATTAAGTCCATGTGACGAGTAATGGTCTTTTTCTGGTAAACATGCAAGTTTTTTTTTTTTTATTCATGAATTCATTGCAGTTGAGTCAATATAATTGTGACTGAGAGTAGGACGGCTACCTTTATCGTCTTTACTACCTTGAATTTCTTAAATTGATTTTGAACGACCTTTGTGATTTATTATAAACTTTTTGCAGAGGACTAGCTGGGGTTACCTTGTCAGTGCAGTTTCAAGTAGTTGATAAAAATGTTAAACTAGTTTGTACTTTGCGTAGAGAGATATTAAGTTCCACATCGAAGCTCAAATATATTTTAAAGGAAATATAAATTTGGAAACATGTCTCCTCGTAATTGCGAATGCATCCAAATAAAACCTTCTGAATATATTTACATGCACTTCATAAATATATTTTCAAATGCAGATTCTGTTAGTAGCATTCATACGAATCACCCAAAATGCTTAAAGTATTGTCTTCCCACAGAAAGAAACATGAATTGAATCTGTAAAATGATGAGGCTCATTCCGCCCGTATGAATGATGGTTTGGAATACATATTTATGAAGGCCATTTTAAGCCGATTATCCGGCACCACTTGCTCCAGACTTTACAATTCATCGCCTTGGACAGTGTCACTGCGTGCGTTTGTGAATCGGTAATGACGGACTGACATTGGTATTACAAACACGTGAATCGACTTTCGCTATGGAAAATGCTTTGAGACAGAAGACATGATAAATTCACAACAATGGTTCTCGCGCTGTCCTGCGCGGTGATATAAAGACATGTAAATCGGATACGTAAATGTGAATTTCTAATAGGAAAAAAAAAAAAAATGGATTTACGCTTTCTATGACGCAACCGATTACGGAAGAGGCGTTTCTGTGGAAAATGTTGCGTCAAAATTCGTTATCAAATATGGAATGAATTTTTTCCTCCGTGCAAAAAGGAAAATGATATAAATATTACTAACATAATTTACCACCCATTAATTTTTTAAGAAAAAAATATCCAGTAAATAATTGTAATTAATTGACTTGAGAATTAAGTAACTGATATTCTACACTGCTCAAAACAATTAGGGGAGCAAGCAAAAAAGTGAAGAAAACCGTGCAAGGCAGCCACAGATTGGCGTACAATGGATAGTACGCGTGTATCAATGCACAATGCAGAAAAAAGACCTAAAAACTTTGGAATTAATCTTGAATTCTTTGAAAATGTGGAAAAAACATAAAAAAGGTGATTTTGGACAACATTTTGGTAACATGTAAAAAATGAAAAAAAGGTACTGTTTAGACATGTTACATGTGTTTTAATAAGGCGTGTGGTCTCCTTGAACAGCTAAGATTGCTGCACACCTGTTTGGTATGGATGCGATAAGCTTATGGGCATAAATTTGGGGAGTACTGTTCCACTCCTCAAGAAGTGCAATCTCCAAGTCTCGGACAGTAACAGGCGTCACTCAGCAATGAATTGTCCGACCATGTCCTAAACATGATTGATTAGATTCAGGTCAGTAGAGCACGCCGGCCATTCCATACGCTGTATTTTTTTCAGTTTCAAGCATGTTCTCCATCAGACGAGCTCTCAGCGGTCGAGCAATATCGTTTTGAAAAACAAAGGAATATCCAATAGCTCCAGCGTGAGGGATGACATGAGGTCTCAGTATCTCGTCTGCATACCTTTGGCCCGTCAAAGTGCCATTCCAAATGATATGCAGGCCCGTACGTCCGCCTATGCTGATTCCACCCCATACCACCCAACCTGCTCGTCTGTTTTGTGACCTTTCACGAACGAACGCGGGATTATTTCGATTGCCCCTGTCCCTCCATACCAGAACAAGTCCGTTGTCACTCTCCAGACTGAATTGCAACCCCTCTGTAAACAGCACTTGGCTCCAACCATGTTGCTCCCAATTTCGATGTTCAGCAGTCCGTCTTCTTCGGGCCACACAGTCGCGTGGGGTCAACAAAATTTAGACCATTGGCCTACGTGCATAGAGCCCTCCCTCATGAAGCCCATTACGTACTGTTTGGCTGGACACCCTTCGTAATATTGCCAAGAGCAACTGCCTTTGCAGATGCGTAGCATTCTCTATTATGTTTCGACGGGCTGTTAACCGTATATACCGGTCATCAGTTGCTGTAGTGGCGCATGGCCGACCTTGCCCTGATCGATGTCGAACATTTCCTGTTTCTTGGAATCGTTTCCACAGCCTTGCAACACTTCTGACGACTCCAACATCATTTGCGACACAACGTTGTGTTTACCCGGATTCAAGCCTGCCTATAACATGCCATGGCATGGATTCCAGTAAATCACGTTGTTGAGACATTCTCAAGTAACCTTGTCTCCAGAAAAAAATGTAAAAAAACTACTGCGCTATCGAATTTAACAGTTACGGCAATAAAACGGACGCTTCTGCAACATCCCGATTTCCGCACTTATCTTCTTTTTCTGGTTTTTGGCCTCATTAACTTTAATTTGTTCATAAAATTATCTTATTCCGTTTCCTTGTAGGCTTTGAATTAAGAACGATTCATTTTATGTTACTTATTGGTATACATACAGGGTGCTTCAAAAAAATGTATACACACTTTAAACTATTGTAGTTTTCCCGCTCTACCAGGCTAATGTTATATTTCTTCGCCAGGTGCCAGCATAATCATCCCTCTATGTTATATTATCAGTTGGAATTTGTAATATCAACATTGGGGACGTACGTTTGAGTTTTGAAGAACGTAAGCAGGTTATTAAGTGGTACTGGAAGTTTGAGAATGTAAATAAAGTTCAAAGACAGTGGAGAAGGGAGTGTGATACAGAACCACCTTCAAGATTAACAATTACACGCATACGATTCAAGCAGTGTGTAGAGAAATCTCATTGGACGTTTTGATACGATGTACAGAATCAGTGGTGACTCGTACTCAGAATTGTATTGATGCTGCAGGTCACCATGCAATTTGAACAGTATTAACATTTGTTATTTATGTTTCATTTACATTGGACTTTCAGCTTTCTATTTTCCTGAAATTTAACTTTGTAGAACGGTAAATAAATTTTCTATGGAAGTTCAAAGTGTGTATACATTTTTTTGAAACACCCTGTATTTGCGTAATTTTGTTAAAACCATGTGCTCCCTAATTGTTTTGAGCAGTGTAGAATTAAATTGAAAAGATTTAGATCGAAAATGATGTCAGCCTCATTATTATTCTTCTTTTAAAAATAAAATGCAATCTTGAGTCGTTTTCCAACACTGACGTTGGTGACGTTGCAAAAATAAATAAAGAAACAACTTCGAAAAAGAAACTTGTTTTAATTAAATGCTATGTACTTTTTTTCAGATTTAATAGTTGAAAACCGAAACTATTTCCGCCAAGATGTGGAAGCTTTTATACTTATTGCTGGTGAGTACATTCCCTTCTTTTCTAAAAAAATATCCAACAGATAAACAATTAATTAATACTAATTCGCCTTTGAAAAATAGGTGATACTTGGTAGAACTTTCTGTTATCGTGAGGAATGAATGTATCCTTGCTTTGATAGAGGAGGTGGATGCGAATTATATAAAGCTAGTCAGAAAATGAGCAATATTGCAACAGCAGTTCCTGACCACATGACGGATCTAGTGAAATCAAAATTACAAGCCTTATTTAGAAGGACAATTTCCTTTGTGTTGAATGACGCAGACAGGATGTATGGGTCCGGGTTTAGAACCCCATATATTGTGAGTTTTAATCAACCCCATTCCCCCAACAGAAAGCAGAAAGCTGCTAAATATACTATTCTGGCACTCTCTCTACAGCCGTAGAAATAGTGTGGCAACCCTATATGTAAGTTTGACAGTCATATTCGCCTGCCTATTTGAATTTCCATCAAATACCCAAATTGCCAATTGAAGCCTTTTTATAGGTTGAAGAGGGCTTTGATCGCCGGTATTTTAGTCTGTTACTTTAAAATAGACGCATTCAGGCAACGCCTTCTAAATACTAAATGCCTTCTTCATTTGCTTCGCTACCGTCGACATTGGTTTCACTTTACGCGCCACTTTGCGGCAATCCGATAATGCCGTTGTTATGATGACAAATCTAAACAATATTCGAATTAATTTTTTTGATTGGTTAATTTTTAAATTTAAATTCAGAAATGAACCAATCTTTCATTTTTCTTTCTCGAAGAACTCCGGTAGATGGCAGTGCTTTGTGAACCAAGCACGAAATTTTGCTCTGTGCTAAAAACCAGAAAGCATCAGACATTTAGTATTTAGGAGGCGTTGATTAAGGTCAAAAAATTTTGCGTTGTCTCCATGGAAACCTAAAATAATGATTTGCAGAGTAATGAGGCAGTTTCCTCGCGTACAACTTCCATAGAGACGAAGCAAAATTTGTGACTTTGACGCACCTATTTTAAAGTAATAATAAAATTAAAGTAACTATTTTAAACAGTGGTCGGAAGTAAGGCCCCCTATATAGACGAGCCGGGGCATCAAGATTAAGTTTCACCACTTTGGATCCAGCGCGTGTTTGAATGGTTGTCTTTTCTGACCAGTATTCGCGCTTTGGTAATTCTTCACACTGTGAGAAATTAATAGCGGCACGTGTATTTGGCAAAGTTTAGCAATGTGCCAAAACGTTTTTCTGGTAACCCTACTCCGCAACAATGAAATATTGAAAATAAAAGTAAATGAATTGGATCCTTATACCCCGTTTGCACTGCGAAATAAGTGCACTCAATCACAAGTGCACTTACGAGTTAAGCGCACTTATTTTGAATGCTGTTTGCACTGGAGAACGCACTTAAAGCTTAACTGTAAACCGCTGCTTCGAGTGGAACGGCAAATTAACTGTAACTGTAATTTCGAAGATTTAAATGCCTCGGCTGTAGCTCTGATTAACTGTGACTGTGATCTTTTATGCAGTTTACTGTTTTCAAGAGGTAAACGTGCAAACTTTAAACGACAAATTTTGGCGATGATTGGCGGGAAAAAGATCGCTATTGCCCTGTACAAGCTAGCCTCTTCAGCGGATTACTGGACTATAACCCACCTTTTTGGGTGTTCAAAAGTCCACCGTTTGTGAATGTGTTCTGGAATTTTGTGATTTTCTCGTGAAAAATTACCAGCCAGAAGTTATAAAATTTCCATCCACTCAGGAAGAGATGTCCACCGTTGTTGGGCTGTTTGAAAGCGAATGGGGGTTTCCTCGAAAGTGGTCGAACTTAAGCTTGATGCGTCGGCCTGTCTATATCGTCTCTAGCCGGAAGTATAGCGCTACAAGTAGCGAAACTACTGTACTAGCTAGATTATTTAGTAGTTTGTAGTGTAGCGAACTACTTTAAAAAAAAAGTAGAGTAGTGAGTGGTGCGATATAAAAAAATAGTAGTTTGTAGCGATTTCTGGTAACTACTTTTAAATAAAAAAAAAAAAAAAAAAGAAATAAATGAAAAAATAAATTTTAAAAAGAGAATGCATTAAAAAAAAGAAGGTTTAATTGACTCTGACTGGTACAAATCTTGCACGAGTACAGCAGCTGACGCAATGAGAACTAGAACCATAAAAATATGAGCTGATCCTTAGAGACATCATTTTGATGAAATACATTCTATCTGTTTGATGTCATTGGTTTATTTGGCATCATAATTTTTATATTCCTTCAAATAATTTTCATATTCCTAAATGTTTCTTGGCAAGAAATTATAAAAAAATTGAAGATTGAATTCGTTCAATCTTTGAACTTTTGAATCTTGTGGCAAATATCGTAAAAATTGTGAAAAAAATCTAAGAAGGACAAATTTTAGGGAAAAAAAGGAACAAAAAGGAAAAGTAACAAATAAATTCAAAGACAATTCCTATGTTCTGTTCCATATTCAAATGAGTTAATTTATAAATATAAGCCACTTTTCGAATTTTTTCGGTCAATCCTCAAACGGTGTATGATTTTCATTTATTTACTTTTTGAAAAGTAGCGAAGTAGCGACTATAATTCGAAAGTAAGTTTGTAGTCGATACATTTAAAAAAAAGTAGTTGTAGTTGTAGTTAACTACATTTATAACAAAGTAGTTGTAGTTAGCTACAAAATTAATGTAGTTTTTCCAACCACTGATTTTAAAGTAGTGTCGGACGGAGATTCGAATTACTATGGTGAATTATCTCTTAAGACTAAAGGAACAAATGGATTTTAAGTTTTTCATCTCAAATGCTACAACTCTCCTTTGCTATCGTTATTAAAATGTTTTTTTGCCACGTTTTTTTATAATTCTATAAAGAGATTGTCTTTGGTGTTTTAGTAATAATTGTGTAACTCAGAATAAGAGTTGTTGAATAAATTAATACGTTATCAAAAATGAAGTTTATACTTAAAAAAAGAGAAAAATTGGGAAATATTAGCACTTAAAAAAAAAAAGGTAAATTAAAGTTGTTAAATATGCTAAAGGCATTTGAAATTCAATTTTTTCAAACTATCCAACACATAGTTTCTGAGCTCTTACCAACTACCGTTTCAAAGTGCTGTCTTAAAAGTTCGCAACTTTTTTATGATAGGAGGTTCATTCTTGTTATTAAAAACCTCTAAATATGGCAAACAGCAACGCCTCCTAAATACTAAATGCCTACTGCTTTCTGGTTTTTAGCAGAGTAAAATTATTCCCTTGGTTCACAAAGCACTGTATTCGAGACAGAGAAATTAAATATTGGTTGATTTCTAAATTTAAATTTAAAAATTAACCAATCGAAAAATTTAATTCGAACATTTTTTGGATTTATCACCATAACAACGGCATCATCAGATTGCCGCAAGATGACGCTCAAAGTGAAACAACTGTCTCCTGTATTGAGGCAAATGTAGTAGGCATTTATTATTTCGAGCCATTGCTAATAGTCTTTAAAAAGACCCTTTTGTAACTTATTTTCAAAAATTTAAAATAATTCTAGGAGTTATATTGATTGTTCAGTTTTACTTTTGCACTTAATTTTTCACATTAAAAAAAAATGATGAAATTTTTTTTACAGGTCGTGGTTATTGCCGAAAAAAATCCCCAAGGTACTCTAGTTTTTCTACTTTAAATTTCACAGATTTAGTTCATTCCATAGATCTGAGATTTAAAATTTTGATTTGTTCCTGAATTATAGGCGGGAGCGATTGTGAAGAGCACAGAGAGCGAGAGCTGAAAAGTAACAACCCTGTACGTTTGGTGCCTGTATGCGATAAAAATGGCGACTACGAGCCAATGCAGTGCTTTGAGGACCGCGTTGCTTGTGCCTGTTGGGACAAGCTGGGCAGACCCCTTACGCCAGCCAACTCCACCATTCAATCCTGCAACTGCATTTTGGCGAATTACAACGCGAGGAAGGAAGGTAAATTTTTTTTTGAGATCTTAACTTTAGGGCAGAATTCAGGTGAAACGCTGCATCTGCAAATGTGCGTTGTATACTGCATCTGCAAAAGTGTGTTTGCGCAAAATCGCCGAAATGGCTTTTTTGCGCAAACAACGTTTCACAAAAATCCCAAAACCCAAAAAATTGCGTGTGCAACGCACTTTTGCAGATGCAGCGTTTCACCTGAATTCCGCCCTTAAAATTATTGTTGTTGTTTCTGAGACCACTAGAGTACCCTTTTGCCAGAGTAGACATATCTATCCGATTTAAGGCGGAATAAGTACGGCTTCCGTTTTTTTTACGAGCACCACTAAGGGGGAAGTCCGATTTAGCTCAGAGCACTCTGTCCGTTTGAACTCGACCAAGGGTTGAGTTCAAACGGACTGATCGGCTAGGATCAAACCCGGTATCCTCCGGTTACGTATCCGATGCCTTTCCGATCGGGCTACTGCGGCCCCTAACTTAAAGCAGAAGTAGCTTTGGTCTATTCTGTAAGAGAAACACCTAAAAGAGCCAGTCACCTTGTTCAGTGGTTAGAAAAGTCTGCCCAGGATTAGGAGGAGTCCCGGGTTCGAATCCCGGCTCGGATATGGATGGACTTTCTCTCTCCTGTCCCTGCCCTTCCTTTGTGTGAATGTTTTCCAGCCCTATGAAAGGCTCCCTGTGGCATATGAGTGACTGCGGAAGTCGGATTTCACACCAACTAAAAGTACACTTCACTGGCCACATAGACATAACCTGTCATTTTTATGACTTAACCTGTAACGGCACCCTCGAGGCTTATTTATTAAACAATTACAACAAGAACAACATGTAGTTAGACAAAATAATTTAATCATAGTTTTAAAAAGCTAAAAAATACGGTTTTAGATAGTTTTTTCCTTTAAAAAATGGGCCATTCCATGTGACGGAACGGGACCTTCGGAGCAGTTTTGTCAGTACGTTTTGTTCCATAAATACAACTAAAATGAACTAGGAATATTCGTTTTGGTATTAATAGTAAATGAATCGGTGAGAGCAAAAACCACATCAGTCAAAAAAATTCAAAAATTCGTTTTTCATGGAAACAAGCTCTGGAAGGCAAGATGCGTGTTGACAGCAAAAATAGCGTCAATCAGGCTAGTAGTTTCAAATTTACGGGGCCTCCCTTCTGAACGTTGAGCGCAGAAACGACGTAAGTCCAGTGACTGACGTTGTTTATGCACCCATCGCTAGAACGAGCATGACTTACTAAGGGCGCGCATTCGTTCTCGACGATCTGATTTCGGTACTATTTAGAGGACGATACGTAAACATGATTGGATTTACACACTTAAAGCACTAACGCAGCCCGAATGTTTTTGGGGAGGGAGGTGATCAAAACAATATTTTTTCGAGTAAAAGACTACTGTATTAGATTTTCAACAATGTTTAAACCAAAGTCTATGGGGTCTTGTCCCTATCTCCCCTTCGTTGCGCCCCACTGACCTGATTAATATGAAGAGTTGTATGCTCATACCAGTAACAGCTTTCACGTCACCAAGCTACTCTCTTTGGAAATAAACAAATTTGATGATTGGTGGAAGGACTTATACAAAAAAGAAAAAAAAAAGCTTAAACAAAGAATGGCGAGGGGAAAATGTGCAGAAAGAGACAAAATTTAAGTTTACCCCCACTCGATACAAGGAGTTCCCCCATAGCTTTGAGGGAAAATGGGTTAGCGCTGCCCATACTTTCTTTGATTGGAGCTTGCAAAGCTACTGAAACTTACTTCCAGAAAAGTCGCTTTTGCTTCAAGCCATGCCTATCCTTCATTGCACGTTCCAACCAACATAAATAAAATGGAAAATATCAAGAAGGTGATTATATGTATTCCTGAAAACTTTTTTGTGATAAAACTATTTACCTGATCAAAGACTTTACATGATAGCAGATCATGATCTATTTTAAGAGATAAACATACTCATTTTTTTTTCCTCTTTTATTGGTGTAGATTTAGCAATCGCTTCTCAATCGCTTATTGTTAGTCATTGTTGTAGTTATAACTACAGGTACAGTTCGGAAATTTAATAGACACGCCCCAAAACTTCAGACTACTAACAACAATAAAAATGTAGGAGTGGGAGCTGCTTTGAAAGGTCACCGATTTCAGAATATAGAGGACATAAAGAAAAACATAACCACTCAACTTCGAAGCATATCTTCAGAGCGCTATGAAGTGTAAAGCAGTAAGTCCCCCCCTCCCAAGTCAGGGCTAAGGCAGAAATATGCAATATACCACCAACTCGGTAACTGCAGTTTCGAGCTAAGCACGAAACTGTAGTCCTTGGATGGAACAACCGAGTTGACGGTATATTGCATGCTACGAATTGTGTTTCCCGAATTAGTGCCGCGGAGCACAAAAGTGTACGAATACCGGAGATGACCACAGTACAGTCCCGATCAATTCCAAATTGGGTGGCACGGGTATCGGGGATAATCCGAAAAAAGCATAAAATAAGGGGTAAAGAAGATAAAAAATGTCTTTTGCTTAAAAATTGCATTGCAGTTAAAACGTGAAATGTACCTACAGTGATGATAAGTACAGCATAAAAAAATATTTGTATTTGAGGTTCTCACACATATAAAATCAATAAAGTGGTACTTACGATAATGTCCATGTAAAATAATTTATTGGATGAAGTACACCGCACTCTTGGGTGAAAAATGTTGAGAAAAATTGGATTTCAGACCTGTGTTTTTGAAGAATTTTTTTTACTCTATAAGAATAAAATTAACTAAGAATTTTTTTTTCCTGGGACCCTCGCGGATAATCGAGAGTTTACTGTATTTTGAGGACTACTAAATGCATGTTTGTTTTTTATTATTCAATCCATGGTATTAGCCTAAGTCCTGGAATTTAGTAGATACACCTTGTATATGTATAGCCTTTGTTCCTGTAAAACAATTTTGTCTCTATTGAAATCACTGATGTGGTTAATTCGATCGGTTCCTTCTCCAGGTTTATTAGGAGGTTATATACCGCAGTGTTCCGATGACGGCAGATATGAAAAAGTGCAGTGTCATGGAGGAACAGGATATTGTTGGTGCGCTGATATTAACTCTGGAAAAAATATGACAGTACCTGCCAGGGAGTCACCAACCTGCTAGAAGAGGATCAAACTCTGAATAAGGGAACTTCTAATGCGGATCCAAAGACTTGGTGTTTTACTTTTGATGTATCATTTGACATATTTGTGTATTATGGATTACATTTGATTATATTTTTGATTTAATTTTGAACTTTGTTTTTGGTATTTATTTACAGTGATAAAAGACTCACAATACAACAAAAAATGTACATTTTTCAAAAACAATTTTCTTAGTTGAGAGCAGAACTTGTGCACCATATTATTATTTTCGCTGGCGCCACAACCTCGTTAAGCTGTTGAATGGGAAGGTGGTGTGAAATGAAATAGCAGGGCAAAGTGAAATGGTAAAATATTTTATAGCCCGCAGCGTCATCTTAACATACAGCAATTTGTCATTGCTAAAAAAAGGACGAAAAAAAGGGTGGTCGTTTATTCCATATGGAATAAATGACACCAAATACAAATAAATTTTGATCTTCGCTGTATCGTCTGCACTTTGACTTGAAGCAACTTACTGTCTGATTTCCTTAGGTAAAACCTTCCGCGCATTTACGCATGCGTCAAGTCTTCTCAGATCTTACCAAAATAGGGGTGATAAATAACATGACAATAAGGGGAAGAATAATAAGAAGCATTTTGAGATGCATCAAACAACGTAGAACGAGTCTAATTTCAAATACATAGTTTAGTTGAATATGTCAAAAGGATAGCAAAAATGTAAGTTTTAAATTGAATACTTCGGAAAGTTCCCACTCCCAACCCATTACCCTTTTTTTTAAGTCTAATGGTTCGCGAGTGCTAGGCGCTGTTTTCACGGACGGACAGTACATCACGGAAAGTAGTTGTAAAATGACTGAAAAATTCTTGTGTACATTTTAAGATTAGCAGGTTTTTTCGTTCCAGCAAGGCGCTCCATTGAGCAGTTATTTTCCAAAAGGTCACGCTTCAGACCAGGGTTGCCAGATTTGAGAACTGTAAATACGGGACAGGCTTATGGGGGGGGGGGCTTGAGAAATGAAGTCTAAAGGTTGAATTTTTACAACCTTGACTTTAATATCAAACCTTTCTCACAAATATACATGAAGAAAAAAAAATACACAATGGTCATATGAATAAAAACTACATTTTTTACCATTGCATAGTCATTTTTCTTAACATTAACTATTGTATAAGTTCGTATTTAACTGTTATTAACCCCCTTTTTCCTAACATAGGTCCATCATTGCGAATTTTGCCAGGTTGGCAAAAAGTAAAAATTAAATTCAAATTTTCCAAAAAAAAAAAAAAAAAAAACTGCAAAAACCAAGACTACTTATATGTAAATACATTAATTCCCTAAAACCGGGGGTTGGAGGAAATTGACACCCCGTCCTGAATCTCCAAATGACATGCCTATTTTGGCGTAAAAGATACAATAGCAGCTTGTATTGATGTTTCAAAAATGCTAGACGTACCAGTGAGGAAATTTGAATGTGTAAAATAATTTAATGAATCAATAACAAAATTTGGATTACAATTGAGTATCCATAAAATTAAACGAAGCTACTTGAACTAACTATAAGAAGATAGCCTAAAATAAATAAAAAAAAACAATATTCAATATCTTTAGGGGGAAAAACTGTACAGTTTTTTCAATACTATATTAATACATTAATAATTCTAATACTAATGTCGGAAAATCTTTCTTTTTTTGAAATCATATTTGCTACTTGATTTTATTGCTGTAATAATTATTCCTAAGTTCTGCTATGTCTTTAATTTGTCATAAAGCTCATTGCAATTTCTATTACTGCCGTTCATTGTGAAAATTATGTATCTTCACATTTTTAAAATGCATATTTGTTTGCTAAATAGAATAACATTTAGTTACATCTTTTAGTATAAAAGAAAAGAAAAGCAAATTTCCGAAGATAAATATCTAGTAACTAATAGTAGCTGAACACTTATATTTCTTTCATAAGGAAAATTTAGAGAAGGGCGTATATAATTGACTGTTACAGTGATTCCTGCTCTAACTGAATAGATTACTAACATTACACTTCAGAACAGAAAAACATTATGATTAAATAAATTTTCTTATCACTCTATTTCATATTTTTTGTTTTCCTTTATTTTTTTCTGAAAACAATGTTTTGTTTTGTAAAATGTTGCAAATTGCTTAGAATACGGGACTTCAGCCGTCCCGTATCAGGGTTCCCCAGGACGCGGGACAATTTATAAAAAACGGGACTGTCCCTTGAAATCCGGAACGTCTGGCAACCCTGCTTTAGACTAATGGGAGCATTAGTCCAGACAACTGGAGAGCACATAGGAAGATTGGTTGATGCACACTTCTTGCAAAACTTCATTTCCCATTTCTTGTTTAATTCATTAATTTACTCAATTTCATTCCTGAAATCCTTTATTCTTGAAAAAAAGGTATTCACGCAAAAAAAAAAAAAAAAAAAAAAGATATTCATTTCATAAAAATAAATTAAAGTTAGAAGTTCTGATTCACTACTTTTTCCTGTGTCGAAATCCGTTTCGTAACTTTATTTCATGAACAAAAGGAGATAAGTGATGAAGTAAAATTACGACCTGACTTCATTTGGAGCATAGCTGCAAACTTTTTATCAACTTCAGAAAACGATATTGACGATATTAAGCAAGCATTTCCGAAAGACCCCATATAAACAAACTGTTGAAGCGTGTTTTACAAAACTGAATTCTTTTAGAAGTAAGTACTTGTATATATTTTATATAGACCAAATGTATCCACAATGTATTTGTATCTACTAGCTGTTATGCGCGGCTGGGCTCTGGTTTTAATTGAGAAAGAAAAATCATGGTAAGAAAAACATATAATTATTACTTTTATTTGAATTTAAAGCATACACATCTAGAAAAGGGGTAAGTGGGTCATACTTGTTCAAATAGATAAATGTTTAATATGAACTATTTTTTTTAATCCATTTATGAGCTATCTAATGACATTCAAATCTATATGGTGGATAATTATTAAAAAAAAATTACATCAGAAAAATTTACTGACAGTTTACCCGGCAAGTATTTTACTCTTACGTATAATGCAGAGCTGAAAAAACATAATACAATTGATTAAGTTCAATTTTTGTAAATTAAAACAAATTTTGTATGTTGTTCAGCATTCTCAGTAGCAATTTCTACATCATCCGCATCAAGCTGATAAAATGTGTCGCAATTTCTAGCATTTCTTGCAAATTTAAAATTATTTATTTCATTTGCATCATCAATTTCCAAATCATATAATACATAATGGCTCTGCTTAGTGCAAGTCACACAAATACATTAGTCGTTAGGTTTTTTCAGTTTTTGCAGATGAACTATCAATTCCTTCTAGATTCCATAATTATCTTGTCTTCCATCCATAAAAGTTTCTTCATCGAAGTTGCTTTTCATTTTAAAATCATTATGGCTCTTTATTTTAATACGTTATGGCTCTGTTTAGTGCAAGTCACACAAATACATTAGTCGTCAGGTTTTTTCAGTTTTTGCAGATGAACTATCAATTCCTTCTAGGTTACCATAATTATCTTGTTTTTCATCCATAAAAGTTTCTTCATCGAAGTTGCTTTTCATTTAAAAATATTTATGGCACGTTACATTATGGCTCTGCTTAGTGCAAGTCACACAAATACATTAGTCGTCAAGTTTTTTTCAGTTTTTGCAGATGAACTATCAATTCCTTCTAGGTTCCATAATTATCTTGTTTTCCATCCATAAAAGTTTCTTTATCAAAGTTGCTTTTCATTTTAAAATCTTTATGGCACGTTATTTTAATACATTATGGCTCTGTTTAGTGCAAGTCACACAAATACATTAGTCGTCAGGTTTTTTCAGTTTTATTGCAGATTGCAGATGAACTATCAATTCCTTTTAGGTTCCAAAGTTATCTTGTTTTCCATCCACAGAAGTTTCTTCATCGAAGTTGCTTTCCATTTTAAAATATTTATGGCACGTTATTTTAATACATTATGGCTCTGCTTAGTGCAAGTCTCACGAATACATTAGTCGTCGGGGTTTTTCAGTTTTTGCAGATGAACTATCAATTCCTTCTAGGTTCCATAATTATTTTGTTTTTCATCCAGAGAAGTTTCTTCATCGAAGTTGCTTTTCATTTTAAAAACGTTATGGCTCTTTATTTTAATACATTATGGCTCTGTTTAGTGCAAGTCACACAATTATATTAGTCGTCAGGTTTTTTCAGTTTTTGCAGATGAACTATCAATTTCTTCTAGGTTCCATAATTATTTTGTTTTCCATCCATAGAAGTTTCTTCATTGAAGTTGCTTTTCATTGTAAAATCGTAATGGCACGTTATTTTAATACGTTATGGCTCTGTTTAGTGCAAGTCACACAAATGCATTAGTCGTCAGGTTTTTTCAGTTTTTGCAGATTGCAGATGAACTATCCAATTCCTTCTAGGTCACCATAATTATCTTGTTTTCCATACATAAAAGTTTCTTTTCATTTTAAAATCTTTATGACACGTAATTTTAATACATAATGGCTCTGCTTATTTTCACGAACACATTAGTCGTCAGGTTTTTTTCAGTTTTTGCAGATGAACTATCAATTCCTTTGTTTTCCATCCATAGAAGTTTCTTCATTGAAGTTGCTTTTCATTTTAAAATCGTTATGGCTCGTTATTTTAATACATTATGCCTCTGCTTAGTGCAAATCACACAAATACATCAGGGTAATTCCATGTCAAGTGTCCAAATTTCGAGAAAATCCCCACTCGACCCCCTCCGATTTTGATGAAATTTTTTTTGGATGTACATATAAGACATGCATGAAACCATACCAAATTATAGCTCCATAAGCCTTGTGGTTCAGCCAGAAAAAAATATTTTAAAAAGGCCTATTTTTCGTGTCTTGAAAAAAATGACCAAATCGTCAAGTTTGTGCTTTTATTGCTCGCGACCTAAGACGATTATCAGGCTCAAATTTGGTGATTCTGATCACTGTTTAAGGCAGAACAGCCTATTTGTGTAACAAAAGTTCCATGCTCTGTAGTTTTTTGTAATTTGCTGCCAAAGTTGGTAAAAAATCGCATTTTGGCAAATTTTGACCATACATTATCAGCTTGTATCTGCTGAGAGTGAGAGAATGACTTTCTGAAGCTAATTCTTTCCTTGTTTGTAGCCTGATAGTTCGTCTGAAAGGTCTGCAAGTGGCATCTTGATAGCTCAAATAATTGCTGAATTATGCGAATTGAAATTCCAGTAAAATTTCTTTTTTCTCAATTTTGTCTCAATTTCAAAGGGCAATATCTCAAAAAGGTCATCTTGAATTCCAATTTTCTTTACATCATTGGAAAGAACACACTTTTCTTAACTAAAAAACGTTATTTTTACTTTTGAGACAAACCAGTTTCAGGGGGATATTGCAGATCAAAAATGTGTACGTCATTCAACGTGAAATCAAAGAAAAAAAGACATACTGCCCTGCTCCACATTGACGTAAAGCAGAAAAATAAAGCAGAAACGTAAAATGGATTACATAGTGTTCCTATGGAAAGTACTCGGATTTTCGGTTTCTGCGTTCGGTTTCGGTCGCGTTTTACGCTGATGTGGAGCAGAGCCCTTACACCTCAAAAGTTGATGTCAATTTGTTCTATTAAAATTTACAGGTGAGCTAATATTTAGAAAAGTACCAATTTGAGTCCCAAGTGAATTTTCACTAGTATTTCAATAACTAGTTAAAAAAATAATTTTCCCCAGAAAGAAGATAAGGTTCTGCTTTCATTTCATCTAATAACATCAGAAAAAAATTTTTTTTCTTCAGAAAATATTGTTTTTATACATCAAAAATCAGATCGGTAACGTGTCCCAAGTAGCAAAGCTTAGCATGCAAACAGGTCATGCGCACTTTCTAACTTCCCAAAAAAAACGCACTTGCATAAAAAACGATTCTATTTTTACCCCTTTGTCAATATTTTACTTCATTTTTGTTTTAACCGATTTCTGATTTTCTAGCCGATGCGAAATAAGCGTGTCCCAAGTTCCGCCGTCAGAGTGGTAACAATAACTTCCGATCTATGTTTAGGCTCCCAAAATCATTTCCTGCACCTATACCACGTGATACTGAGTACCTGGTGGGATGTTTTATCGAATCGTAATTAAAAATGTGCATTTCTGCATCTAAAATTGTAGGTAAGATTTTTTAAAGTGATTTTATAATATGTGTGTCATTTGAGTCATCAGATCGGTAACACGCTCTAAAATGCGCAGTTTTTATTATTTTAAAAATTATTTTATATATAAGTATAGTCCTTTATTACAAGTGAAAAAACCACGTGTTTGATTTTGGTTTAGTGCGATCGACTCGGAAATAAAAAAAAAACTTTGTCAGTTTGTCAGATCGGTAACAGTCAGAGCGGTAACATTGAAAAACAGCGAATATGTTACAGAACTAACTCACACGTTTCAGAATTATAAAAAGCAAAAATCATAGGTTTTAGCCATATATATTGAATATTTTTGTTCTTAAAAAATGAAAAGCAATGAGTTTTAGTACAATTGCTTCATTTGTGGTTTGTATGACCTAACAATAGAAGTTAGTAAAATAAGAAAAATTGACACTGCAGAAATTAAGTTAATTAATTATTATTATTTTATTTATTTATTTATTTATTTATTTTTTTGGTGCTTCAATTTCTCATAACTTCGCTAAATAACTAGATAATAACTAGCATGCTAAATTTGAATTTCTGATCAAGAAATTAAATTTCCTGCAACTAATTAAAGAAAAGCAAGCAGCAGAGTTGTGTGTTGAAAAAGTTGAAGTTGTGTGTTGTTTCAAAACAAAACAAATGTTTTATTAGCTTGGATTTGGTAATCTCATAATTTATTTTATCTAAAAACCTTATCGCTCATTTTTATTTCCAAGAAATGCTTTTTTATAATGAAATTTGATTTTTTAGCCTAATATATATATTTTAATATAATTATCTTAATTCTATGTTAAAAATGCAAGGAAATGATATCATATTTAGAGATGTTAACGAAGACTGAAAGCATAAACTCAAATATGTAGCTCATATTAACATCAGATCTGTAACATTCATCAGATCTGTAACGGCTTAAAAGTGAGTAATCTAAGGAGGGGGTAAATAACTTCCTTGACCTCCCCCCTTTTATTTTCTTGCATTTAGACCCAATTTAGACTTAAAATCCAATATTAGTTTTTTTCTGCAAAAAAATTTTTTTTTCAGAAAACTCCAACTTCAAATTGGCACTTTTCTAAATATTGGCTCAGGTGCTATTCTACTTATGTTCTGATGAAAAATGCCTTTTTTAGATATTTTTGAACTTTAGTTTTTGTGTGCGCCTCCGTAAAAACCCAAGAAATGGTAAAAAACAACAAAACTTTTGGTTTTTAACAAAATAATTACCTTCTTTTCGCTGCTATAAGAGCTTGAGTCTTTTCCTATGTGTTATTTTTAAGCTCTTGAAACAGAATTTTGGATGATATGTCACTTGGCAAGGTGTCATTAATATTTCAAATTCATAAAAACCATTGTTTCCTTTAAAAAAAATAATAAAAATAATTAATAAATAAGATATATAATAAATAAAACAGTTAATATGGTGTGTACGTGATAAAAAATATGTATAATGGGATTGCAAAGCCATTATTTTCGACAGAGTTTAATATTGCAATTATTTCCAATACGTAAATGATAACAATAGTAATTGAAAATATGATAAGTAGTAATTGAAAATCCATTCTTTATACTGCCGAGGATGTGTCTAGATATTCAGCCTATGATTGCAATTTGCCCATAAACAAAACTGTTGAAAAATGGGAATTTTTTTTTTATGAATTTGAAACATTAATGACCTACAACCTTGCCAAGTGGCATATCATCCGAAATTTTGTTTCAAGAGCCCAAAAATAACACATATAAAAGACTCAAGCTCTTATAGCAGTGATAAGAAGATAATTATTTTTGTTAAAAACGAAACTTTATTTTTTGCCATTTCTTGAGTTTTCACGGAAGCGCACTAGTCTGTGGAGTTAGCGACAAAAACAGCCGAAATATTTCACTTCCGGATACCAGTGTGAAATTTGGTACAGAGCTTATGTACAAATATATAAGAACAAAAAAACCGCCGGGAGGCATTTAAGCATACCGTACTCGATTTTGGACATGCGAAAAGATGCACGCCTATCATTGGTCGAATCGACTTGTTGATGATCTCCTTTCGCCACCAAAACAAAGGCAATGCTATTCTGAGATACAGCCTATATGAATTCGCCCAGTTCTTCATAAAAATAAAAGACGAATATTTACTTTAAAAATTTATTATTTCGTGGTAGAAAATGATAAGAGAGCATTTTTATAACAAGCAACATTAAGTTCATGACAAACAAACTTCTTTGCTAGAATTTGAAAGGAAAACAAATAGCAATAGAGCATGAGAAATTCGTGCCCATCATATCAAAAAATCGTTTTCCGGTATTTTTTTTTTTTTAAATTGCTTATTTTAATTGTAAATGCTTTTTTAACCATTTTTCAACGCTCTATTTATTAGCTTATAAATTAAATTGTGCAGCTGTTATGTTTTTTGTAGGAATGTAGTTTCTAAAAATGATTAACAGGTAATTATTTATAAAAATAATATAAGTTTTTTTTTGTATACTTTTTCAGGTTATTAAAACTGTTAAATACTTTAATGTGCATTAAATCTTTTTATGTAAACGTTGTACTTTTTTGCAATTAGCGCTGAAATATTGGAAAATATAATTGAATAATTTGTAAAATATATTATTTTGCAAAGGGAGGGGCTGTTATACATCAGTAAAGCTTTTAACAAGGTTATAAAAATTTGGAAATTTTAGCTGTCGATTTCTGTAAGTCCGCTGAATTTAATGTTACTTTTAAGCGTGTGAATTTAATAGATATAAATATTCCATTTCATATCCTATTCTGGTAAATCGTTAGTGGTATCTGTGAATAACTTTGGGGTATATAAATACATAATTTATCCTTCTGCTTGTCTTGCATTCTTTTTACTCCATGAATGTTTGATATAACTGAAAATTAGGAGAGGGAAAAAATTCATATTTTAAGGTAGCACTAAGTACTCGACACTAAACTTTTTTTAATTTTTTTTAATTAGACGAGATGTTAAACGAAACCCAATAAATACGGTTTTTAAGGGGACTAAATCATTTAATTTCTTCATTTAAAATTTATGTACCTTGTCTGCACGAGATACTTCATCAGGGCAAGTAATCCGGAAATTTTCTTCATTAATAATTAGTCGGATAATCACTAAAAACGATTTATAGAAATTCCTGTTTAAAGAAAATGTATATGAGCATTTTTAACTGTCTAATGATTAATAGCTCTTGAACTGATAAAACACATGCTAATATATCATATCGTATTAAGAGTAATTATAAAAGAATATCTATGCCTTAAAACACAAGCACTTCAGTAAAAATTTTATATTTTCCCCCTTTTACTTAAAAATAAATTTTTAAGATACTATCTTGTTCGCAAAAAAAAAAAAAAAAAAAATGTAAAAATATAAAATATAGTATTTTTGTAGCACTCTCAGAACTGTTTCAGAAGGGCGCGAATATTCATTTTCCCTATCAATCAAGAACAGTAATCCAATACATTTGGAACACTGGTTTTAAGTTTTAAAAGAAAATTGCATTTCCGTAAATTGCATTCCGTGTGTACATATAGATGGCACTACTACGTGTTTTAGGGTGAATTTGCATAGAAGTTATTCCTATGCTTATTTTTGAAATAAAACACTTTTTAGCTTGATTCTAACAATTATAAATGTTTAATTATTTTACGATGACAAGGCAGCTAAAACTCCCCCCCCCCTCCTAGCACGACGTTTAGACATTTTTCTTTCACTTCCCGCACTTTTCCAACCTATGGGCGGCGATAGGCGATTGATTGACAGCAATTCGACCAATGATAGGCGTGCATCTTTTCGCATGTCCAAAATCGAGTACGGTATGCTTAAATGCCGCCGGGAGACACTTGATCAGGGGTCATGAACTCCCGTGATGACGACATCAAGATGGCCGCTTTTACAGGTAAATACGTTCGTTTAACTCGCCCTAAAACTCCATCATAGATTCAAATATTGCAAAATTCAAAAGTATCATCTGAAAGCTCTTTAAAAGAGCAATTTAGAAAGATTTAATTTTTCTTTCTAAGGTCAAGGGACCACCTGTGATGACGTCATTTGACGCCATTTTGATGACGTCATTACAGGTGGGACCTTGACCTCAGAAAGAAAAATTAAATCTTTCTAAATAGCTCTTTTAAAGAGCTTTCAGATGATATATTTGAGTTTTGCAATATTTGAATCTATGATGGAGTTTTAGGGGGAGTTAAACAAACGTATTTACCTGTAAAAGCGGCCATTTTGATGACGTCATCACAGGTGGGCCCTTGACCTTAGAAAGAAAAATTAAATTTTTCTAGATAGCTCTTTTAAAGAGCTTTCAGATGATATATTTGAGTTTTGCAATATTTGAATCTATGATGGAGTTTTAGGGGGAGTTAAACAAACGTATTTACCTGTAAAAGCGGCCATTTTGATGACGTCATCACAGGTGGGCCCTTGACCTTAGAAAGAAAAATTAAATCTTTCTAAATAGCTCTTTTAAAGAGCTTTCAGATGATATATTTGAGTTTTGCAATATTTGAATCTATGATGGAGTTTTAGGGGGAGTTAAACAAACGTATTTACCTGTAAAAGCGGCCATTTTGATGACGTCATCACAGGTGGGCCCTTGACCTTAGAAAGAAAAAATAAATCTTTCTAAATAGCTCTTTTAAAGAGCTTTCAGATGATGTATTTGAGTTTTGCAATATTTGAATCTATGATGGAGTTTTTAACAGTTAAACGAACGTATTTACCTGCAAAAGCGGCCATTTTGATGACGTCATCACAGATGAACCCTTGACCTCAGAAAGAAAAATTATATCTTTATAAATAGATCTTTTAAAGCGCTTTCAGATGATATAGTTGAGTTATATTTAAATATATGATAGACTTTTAGGGGGAGTTAAACAAACGTATTTACCTGTAAAAGCGGCCATTTTGATGACGTCATTACAGGTAGGCCCTTGACCTCAAAAAGGAAAATTAATTTTTTCTAATAAGCTCTTTTAAAGAGCTTTCAGATGATATATTTGAGTTTTGCAATATTTGAATCTATGATGGAGTTTTAGGGGAGTTAAACAAACGTATTTACCTGTAAAAGCGGCCATTTTGATGACGTCATCACAGGTGGGCCCTTGACCTTAGAAAGAAAAATTAAATCTTTTTAAATAGCTCTTTTAAAGAGCTTTCAGATGATATATTTGAGTTTTGCAATATTTGAATCTATGATGGAGTTTTAGGGGGAGTTAAACAAACGTATTTACCTGTAAAAGCGGCCATTTTGATGACGTCATTACAGGTGAGACCTTGACCTCAGAAAGAAAAATTAAATCTTTCTAAATAGCTCTTTTAAAGAGCTTTCAGATGATATATTTGAGTTTTGCAATATTTCAATCTATGATGGAGTTTTAAGCAGTTAAACGAACGTATTTACCTGTAAAAGCGGCCATTTTGATGACGTCATCACGGAATGACCTTGACCTCCGATCAAGTGTCTCCCGGCGTTTTTTTGTCCTCCTATGTGAATTTAAGTCCCACATAAAATTTCAGACTGGTATCCGGAAGTGAAATATTTTTGCACTAACTCCACGGACTACACACAAAAACTGAAGTTTAAAAATATCTAAAAGAGGGTTTTTCATCAGAACATAAGTAGAATAGCTCCTGTAAATTTTAATAGAACAAATTGACATCAACTTTTGAGGTCTATGTCTTTTTTTCTTTGATTTCACGTTGAATGACGTACACATTTTTGATCTGCAATATCCCCCTGAAACTGGTTTGTCTCAAAAGTAAAAATAACGTTTTTTAGTTAAGAAAAGTGTGTTCTTTCCAATGATGTAAAGAAAATTTAAATTCAAGATGACCCTTTTGAAAGATTGCCCTTGGAAATTGAGACAAAATTGAGAAAAAAGAAATTTGACTGAAATTTCAACTCGCATAATTCAGCAATTATTTGAGCTATCAAGATGCCACTTGCACACCTTTTGGAAGAACTATCAGGCTACAAACGAGGAAAGAATTAGCTTCAGAAAGTCATTCTCTGAGCAGGTACAAGCTGATAACGTATGGTCAAAATTTGCCAGAATACGATTTTTTACCAACTTTGGCAGAAAATTGCAGAAAGCCTACAGTGCATTGAGCTTTTGTTACACAAGTAGGCAAGGCCGTATCCAGAAAAAAATTTCGGGAGGGGCCCAGTTTCGCACATTGCCCAAACACACATACATTTTTGTGTGTGCTATGAGTCTAATTTCTAGCTGACCCCCCCCCCCCACGATGTTTGATGTGTGTGTGTGTGTTTTTCATTTCTTTATTCTTATTATTTTCTTGAACTGACCTTTATTGGAGATAGAGAGATATGCAATGAGAACTTTTTTAAGTGGGGTAGAATATCTGTAATTTTAGGGGGTCCGGGGTTCCTCCCCCAGGTAAATTTTTGAAGTTTTAAAATTCTGCATTTTGAGGCCTTATATGGGGCAATTGGTACTTCAAAAACATGTTGGAAAAGTAGGCAAACAACAATCTCATAAATTTTCTGCATTCTTTTGCAAATTAAGATTAATCAAAGCATAAAAAAATGTTTAGTTTAACAAACGATTAACATTAAGCGACAGAGAGGAAGGACAAGGGAGGAGAAAAGATTAACACATTATCACTTGCTTACATCGGTTTTCACTATAGTTACATAGTAGTTTTTGATCAGTTCCCCAACTCACCGACAGACACAGCACTTAGTAACATAAAATAACCAATAGTATAAAACACATAAAATTCTTTAAAAGAAATAGTGTAGAGATTTAAAAAATAATTAACGAGAGAGTAACATTCTGGCCATTTAGTTAATTCATAGTTTAATTATTTGATAAGAAATAGGATTGAAGCACTTTTGAAGGAGTTTCAAAAAGGTATTTAATGATTTTCAAAGACTCTAGAACAGTTAAAATTCTTTAAAGCATTTCATTTGCACTTTCCAGTCTCTGACGTTTTAATAGTTGATTGGACAGTCTTACGAAATTGTTAAAACTTTGAAAGACACATCTTTTAAAGATTAAAAATAGATATTAAAAATACTTATAACGACAATTTCTTTTTCAATCACTAGTACTGCAGAAAACGAAAAAGAATACAGGTAGGGTAATATTTTTTCTCGTGCTTAACATATTAATAAAGGAATCAATTACAAAGTAACTTCTAAAATACTGAATTAGGTATTTAATGAATAGTCAGAAATGAAACATGTGAGTCACAAAAAATATTTTTGAAAATATGCTACAAAAAATGCTGGAATATGATTTTTGCATTACGCAGAATATTTTTTTTAATCAAGGAGCTGAGTTTCGCGCAACTTGATGCCCACCTCCCCTCCATTTGTGTTAGAAACTTTAAAATTCAAGGTTTACAGCTACATTTAACAAAGTTTTCAAGGTTTTTAAGCATTTGTAAATGGAATTTTTTTAAAGTAATTTTTGTCTAAGATTGGTGAGCGTCCAACAAAGCAGAGGGTCTGTGAACGTATCCGTTTTTGTGTGGTCTTGTTGATTGAAGACATGTTTAGCTATTAAAATCCCTCGAGGATTACAAATGCTTATAAATGGGGACCAACAAAGTACCCTCTTAATTGAATCAGGGCGCTGAGAAGCAATCTCAGCCTAGTCGGAAACTAGGGGCCCGGCGATTAGGGGGTAAGAATCTGAGTGGTGTAAGTTTTATAAGTTTTATGGGGGGGGGGGACCGCCGATCAAACTGACAAGTAGCTTGCCTTGAGCCTGAATTGATTTGGGAAAGAGAGCTGGAAGTGCTAATGAGAGTCTTGTTTTAAAGTTTGTTTTGCAGCTAATAAGAATTTGAATTGTCTTTTTTTTTTTTTTTTTTTTTTTTGTACTACTTCAAATTTTTACTCGTTTAATAGTTAAAAAGAAAAAATAATATTTTTTTTTTTGCCATTTGAAATTAAAAAAAAAATAAAACGTTTTTTTTTTTGTTTTACATTATAAAACATTTCGGGTTTCGGGGGGGGCTCGGGCCCGTCGGGCCCCCCCTCTGGATACGGCCTTGCAAGTAGGCTGTTCTACCCTAAACAATGATTGGAATCATCAAATTTGAGCCTGATAATCGTCTTAGGTCGCGAGCAATAACAGCATAAACTTGACGATTTGGTCATTTTTTTCAAGACACGAAAACTTTTATAAAATAACTTTTACTGGCTGAACCATAAGGCTTATGGAGCTATAGTTTGGTATGATTTCCTGCAAGTCTTTATATACATCCAAAAAAATGTTCATCAAAATCGGAGGGGGTCGAGTGGGGACGCCTTGTACACTTGACATGGAATGACCCATTAGTCGTCAGTTTTTTTCAGTTTTTGCAGATGAACTATCAATTCCTTTGTTTTTCATCCATAGAAGTTTCTTCATCGAAGTTGCTTTTCATTTTAAAATCGTTATGGCACGTTATTTTAATACGTTAGGGCTCTGTTTAGTGCAAGTCACACAAATACATTAGTCGTCAGGATTTTTCATTTTTTGCAGATGAACTATCAATTCCTTCTACCTTCCATAATTATCTTGCTTTCCATCCATAGAAGTTTCTTCAACGAAGTTGCTTTTCATTTTAAAATCGTTATGGCTCGTTATTTTAATACATTATGGCTCTGTTTAGTGCAAGTCATACAAATACATTAGTTGTCAGGTTTTTTCAGTTTTTGCAGATGAACTATCAATTCCTTCCAGGTTACCATAATTATCTTGTTTTCCATCCATGAAAGTGTCTTTTCATTTTAAAATCTTTATGGTACGTTATTTTAATACATTATGGCTCTGCTTAGTGCAAGTCTCACGAATACATTAGTCGTCAAGGTTTTTCAGGTTTTGCAGATGAACTATCAATTTCTTCTACGTTCCATAATTATCTTGCTTTCCATCCATAGAAGTTTTTCATCGAAGTTTCTTTTCATTTTAAAATCTTTATGGTACGTTATTTTAGTACATTATGGCTCTGCTTAGTGCACGTCACACAAATACATTAGTCGTTAGGTTTTTTCAGTTTTTGCAGATGAACTATCCAATTCCTTCTAGGTTACCGTAATTATCTTGTTTTCCATCCATAAAAGTTTCTTTATCCATGTTGCTTTTCATTTTAAAATCTTTATGGCAAGTTATTTTAATTCATTATGGCTGTGCTTAGTGTAAGTCTCACGAATATATAAGTTGTCAGGTTTTTTTTCAGTTTTTGCAGATGAACTTTCAATTCCTTCTAGGTTACCATAATTATCTTTTTTTCCAGCCATAAAAGTTTCTCTATGGAAGTTGCTTTTCATTTTAAAATCTTTAGTACGTATTCTTTGCTACACTGTAAGAAATGAATGTTGTTTTTATTTTTACAGTATAATACAGCTAATTGTATAGTAATAAACTGCAAAAATTGCTAATTTTAATTGTAAAATTGCTTATTTTACAGTCAAAAACTGTAAAATTGATAATGTTACAGTAATAAACTGCATAATTTTAGTTTGTTCCCGTGCATTTTAAAACTGGAACTTCTGCTGCCAGTATTATACTGTTGTTTTTACAGTAGAATACAGCGAAATTTTACGGCAATAAAGTGTTAAATTTCTAGCTTTACAGTCAGAAACTGAACATTTGCTAGTTTTACAGTTTATTACTGTGCATTTTACACTTTTGAATTGGAACATCGGCTGCCAGTATTATACTGTAAAAACAACAGTTATTTTTTTGCAGTGTACACATTTTGGTTTATAAATGTTGACCCCATATGTTTTGGACTTCCCTTCTGCTAGTCTTTTTTGAACTTCAATAATGAAAATTTAAAAGTGGCAAGTCTCAGGGGAGGGGCAATCACCCAATTCCCCTCCCTTGTATCCGTCTCTGTGAAGTATGCACTTAAGGTTAAAATGTAAATTAAAGTTTAATGAATATTTAAAAGGTAAAGCACTTCTAAAAAAAATGTTACTTGAACTCTTTAAAAAAGTGTTTCTTTTCGGAAAATTTACTTGATATAAGTTTTGTGACACGAAAACAGTAACATGACGCTCAAATACAGGATCCGGTATATAGAATAGTAGGACATAAAAGGAACACAGCTTCGAAATAAATTGAAAAAAATATGGAAATAAGCATTAAAAACAAAGAAAAAATATGCCATTTACCACTTACCCCTACCATACATGCCATTACTTGGTTTGAATGGTAATAATAATAAATAAATAAATAAATAAATAATAGATACAATAAATAATAATGTATGGTAATAATAAATAAATAATTAAATATGACACCATACAGATAATGGCCATCACGTTCAGCGCATTCTTCCAGGCATCCGTCAAATGAAAACTTGCATCATCTGATGGTGCACGTTCAATGAGATCTCCTCTCCAGAGCTGTTTGTTTTTATGGGGATAGTTGAAGAGTTAAGTGTTATGCTACACGTATTCACACAGTGCTTGAACTCAAGGAGAGAATACGTACAGCTTTTAAGGAGATCCTATCAGATGATGGAAGCTTTCATTCAATGCCTGGAGGAATGCGATGAACGTGATGGCGACCATCCGTATGATGTATATGTATATTGAACTGAAATTTGAAAATTGCATTTTTTTAGATTTCAAAAATGACGGCATCAGTCTTTCTCTTCGAGATGTGGATTGTTTTGCACATTTTGTTGGTAAGTACTACTGTGCAAATAATTTATTTTAAGCCAGTGTTATTAGGCTTGTCATTTTAGGTGAGGGGGTGTAAGGGCAGATCCAGCTTCTGGTTAAAGAGGGGGTCATTTTTGGAAGGGGTGGGGTCAAAATACAACTTTTGTGCAAAAATTTGGGGGTTCTGGCAAATTTTTTGCAATATAAGAACCAAAAATGCAATTTTTTGCTATATTTGGTCTGTTAAGGGGGGGGGGGGTCATTATCCCCACTCTGGATCCGTGCCAGGGGAGGTGAGGTCAGGGGGATCAAAAGCCATCCCTCTGGCATTGGGAAATCCATGTATTTACTGGTAAGTGGGCGTGGGTTTTACTGTATTTTGGTAATTTTCATTGAGTGTATGAACATGAACACCCTTACCTTTGCCTCTCCCACCCCTCCCATGGAGAAATTGGAAATGAAGGGCCCGTGTTGGATTTACCTAAAAGTTAAACAAGCTATAATAATTTTAACAAGCCAACCCCTGAAACATTGCGTGATTTGTTTCTAAATGAAAACTAGTTCAAAAAAAAATTGTCATTTCAAGTGTTCTAAAATATTGAAAATCTGGAAAAATGTAGTTTTAAGACTTCAATTAAATTTTTTTAACAAATGGGGGAGGAGTATCTGGTAATGCTAAATTCAGCATCTTGCTACATAATGGATCAAAATGTAAATATCCATTAGTTCTCACTTCTTCTCCAACATATTGCTTGACACAAATTTTTGTGACTCACATTTTTTATATCTTGCTGTATATTTAATGCAGAGTCTCTAGTAAACTGCCATGGGCTAGGGCAGTAACTGATTTATTTTTCTGCATATCTGTCCTTTATTGCACTTTAGCTTTATTGCACAAACTTGCTTATTTGTTTTCCGCTGAAAGCAAAGGATGAAAAAATGTTGAATTCTAACATTTCAACATTGCAAGTACGGAATCCCAAAACGTGTTTCTTAAAGCAGCTCAATAATTCATTTTAACAGATACTGCCCTTCTCTTTTCCAAAGCCATAAAAATGTAGTATGTATTAAAACATGAATTATGTGCACCTGCCAGGCAACTTGTCTTGTGGTCAGAGAACACTGACACTGATGAGGAGGTACCGGGTTCGAATCCCGGCTCGGGCATGGATGTGATTTCTCCCTCCTGTCCTTGTCCTTTCTTTGTGTGAACGTGCTGCTGTGCTGTGAATGGTTGTCTACCATTTAAAACGGCTCCTTATGGCATGCCAGTCTTGTGCAAGTCGGACTTCACACCAAATTATGGTAGCGTGGGAAAAATAAAGCAGTGCACCCCAATTTAATAGCCCTAGCTGGCAAAAGATAACACATCAAACACTAATGATGTTGATGACATCTGTGCGTGAAATCTTGAAAATGATTGACATAAAGAGCCGTCTCTACATCATTGGATTACAGGAATTATTTCAGTTAAAACGAACTCCGAGGATGAGGGAGTTTTAAAATCAGTTTGTCTTAATTGTAGTTTGTCTTATAGAACAACAATCAATGATAAACAGTAGGACGGGGATTGGAAATGTAGTTTGTCTCAAAAGTGTTTGAATTAACAAGGTTTGACTGTTTTTATTTATTTTAAGGCAGCGGTTCTTTACCGGTGGTCCGGCAGACAGGTCCTTAGAAAAAATTGACCAGTCCTTCGAAAGAAGAAGAAAGAAAAAAAACGCAACGATATTAATATGTTATACGACATCTTTTACGTGTGAATTGTTGAATTTTATTCTCAACATTTAAATTTCTATAAAAGTTCTTCAACAACAAACGAAGTTTCAAATTTACATATTTATTAATTCATTTATTATTGTCATTTTATGAAAAAGAAAAAAATCTGATCCGTTAGCATTTCTTTCACTAGTTTTTAACTGTTTCCGAACCGAAAGTTTTTTTTTTTTGCAAGGAAATACAAATTGGAAAAAGGGAAGAAAAGCAGACCGGTTCAATAAAAAAAAAGCAGTTCTTAACAATCGCAAATTTGGAGTTCTAAAAAACACTGGTCCGCGATCTTTTTTTAAATCTGCTGTCGGTTCGCAGGTCAAAACACGTTGAGAAGCGCTGCTTTAAGTGATTGGGCATGATAAAAAAAAAAATTATTTTAGGCTTAATAACCCTTTGGTTAAAATTCTAAGAAGAAAATTAAGCCTAATTTTATTGTATCTTTATTAGGTCATAGTAGCTTGTGAAAAATTTGGTGAAAGTGATTACAAAGGTAAATATTTTTTCTTGTCAATATTTTATTAATATGTAGTCTTGTAGTTCTATTTTTGATTTTAATGCGCTTGCAGCAACATGTCACGAGGAAAGAAAAAGGTTACAAAACACAAAAAACCCTAAAGCCATAGTACCCCATTGCACTGAGGACAATGAATACGAGCATCTGCAATGTACAAACGACAAAACCCTCTGTGCTTGCTACAGACCTAAAGGAAAGATAATCAAAAAGGCCAGTCCAAAAATCAAGCTCTGCAGATGTTTTGTGGATCAAATTGAGGATAATGTAGATGGTAAGCAACTTTTGTATTTTAATGTTTAACACGAGAGGGCCATTCCATGGTAACAGACATATCAGTTTTTCACAAAACAGCTCACAAAGGGTAGAAATATGTTATATCTTTGTTTCATTTCATGAACTTTATGAATAACATGGTATTTACTAAAATAATGCAGTTAAATTTTGAAGATTTCCGTAAAAAGTATGTAAATAATATTATTTTTTGTTACGTAGCCAAATAACCATCACATAAATACTGTTTCTGGAAACCTTCAAAATTTAACAGCATTTTATAAATACGGTCCATGTTTTTTTTCAAAATTAATGCAAAAAACAAGGGTGTAACATAACTAGAATGGATGTTCTGTGCAGCCATTGATGATTTTTTTCTAAAATAGAATTGCTTGAGCGTCAACCTCATTAAGGATCTGGTACGTTCTATGTCTAACACAACAGCTCAGTAATTCTCAATGAGTTTTTAACGAGTTGACTGAAGGTAACCAGATATTTCTCTCTTAAAAATACGATAGAATGGTGCACCTTTAGGGGGGGGGGCTAAGGGACCTAAGAAGTATCAAGATGAACTCCCTTGATTGAACCAATCTCTTTGAAATTGTTTTTTGGAAATTTGCCAAGACATAGCCCCCAACCCCCTGAATAATTTCCCCCAAAACGACTGCAGTTTTTCTTTAGGACTTCGAATTCGAAAACAGGGCCCCTTAGCCCCTTCCAGGAAACAATCCTGGGTGCGCCACTGATAGGATATACAACTTTTTGGGTCAAAAGAAGTTTCCACATGATTTTTAGAACAGAAATGAAGGAGTGAAAAAGAAAAAAATATATACATATATGTTTTTTTTTTTTCTAAAGCAAATATTTAGAAATGTAAAGCAGTGAGTACCCGCCCCAAAGCAAGGGCTAAGGCAGGAATATGCAATACACCGCCACCTCGGTCATTTCGATCCATGGACTGCAGTTTCGAGCTTATTATGCCCTCATCAGCATGGAATATGAAAGTAAACGAGTTGGAGGCAAAAATCCTCTTATAGAGCAAAGAGAGCCGAAACAAAATTGGTAGCTAATGTGAAATTAGAATACCAGCGAGCAACCGGTGCAACTCGTAAATTTTAAGGCAGAGCTCGGGTATAAAGCAGTGGGTAAACGCCCCTAAGCAAGGGCTAAGGCAGGAACATGCAATACACCGCCAACTCGTTTATTTCGATCCATGGACTGCAGTTTCGAGCTTGAAAGCCTGCTGATGAGGGCATAGTAAGCCCGAAACTGCAGTCCATGGATCGAAATGAACAAATTGGCGGTGTATTGCATATTAAGAAGTGTATTTAGTATTCATACCAAAAAAAAAAAAAAAAAAGAATTTAATGGAAGGATTTCTTACAATTACTTTGGTACCGTCAATGCTTAATGCTCTCAGGGTTGCATTTTATTCATAAGAGATAAAACCTTTTTAGGAGTGCATTACTGTCAGACAAATATAAAAGTATTTAATAATAATAATTCAGGAGAGTTCTCATGATTCAAATTATTGCCAGAGGTGGAGTCTCTTACTTTTCATAAAAATTTCATTATTGTAGGTCAACCCTCTCCTCTAGGTTTCTCTCTTTCAGAAAATGGGACATTTCAGCGTCCTGAATCAGTGTTTGGGGACAATGGGGCATCCTTTCTAAAATTAGGACTGTCCTGTTCAAAACGAGATGTATGTCGCCTTAGTAATGAATTATGTTTAACTTTGAATAACCATAATAACTTTTTAATTAAATTTAATGAAAATGTGCACTTACTTGACTTAATTCTAACTATCCTACTTCAAGAAATTAATGATCTGGCACTGTTACCTAATGCAGTATTTAGCCGCTAATACGTGATTTCCTCAAAACTCGAAAATTTTCATGATTCTCTCTCTTTCTCCCTTTCTTCTATACATTCGACTTAAAGGAAAGTAACAAATAACTACTAGGTACAAGAAGTAAAAATGCAGGAAGTTAGTTTTAAGTCACTTTTTAAATCTTATGATTAATGTCTTATATTTCATATTAAAAATTCAGATAGGTTTCAAAGGTGCAACCTAAAGCTTGAGACTAAAAAAATTTGGTAGTGGCTAGTAAATCCAAAAACATTACTGGCCACTTTGAACCACGTTCCAAAACTAATCCCACTCTACTTGATTCTGCATATAGTAATATTACATTATGTGCTTGCATATATGTTAACTAAATTACTGAATAAAGGTTGAGAAAAAAATTTACAAACCTAATACAAATAAAACAAAAATGAATCGCACATAGATACTCGAAGTTTAATTAGCATTTCAATAACCTTGTTGATTGATCATAAATTTGGTCATCTTTGACTATTTTTCCAACAAAGTTTCATTGCATTTTCTAGATTAAATTATGCTTTTTCGATGTTTCGTAAGGCATATCTGTCGATTTTCTCACCAAGATAATATTGGCCACCAGTGACGATGCTGATGGCTATTTTCTTTCGATAATCTGTGTAATGCATCGGCATTTTGTATTTTTGTTTAGAAAAAAAAGTAAGTCGCTGGTTTGGCGATCATTATCACATTTTGTGGTCCCCAAAAAATAATTTTTAATCGCAACTGACGACCATTAGTCTCTACCTTTAGTGCAACCCATATCACACTATTTAAGCCTACATATTTTTTCTTGTTTTTCAATTTTCTGCAATGTGCTCTTGAATTTTGTTTAAAATACATCTATATTTTAGGCATAATCAGGGCCCATGTTCCGACATGTGAAGATGATGGAAGATATAAGCTGGTCCAATGCCACAGTGGTAAGCAGAAGAATCTTTGTTGGTGTGCCCATCCGGAATCTGGAGCACAAACCACTGAGACACAACTAGGACAACCAGGGCAATGTTAAAGAGAAAGCAGAGAATCAGGCACTCACAATGAAACTCACACATCCTGTTTAAAAATATCAGCACTAAATTTCAGTTAGATTTAAGAAGTTTCCCAACTTCAGAACTGAATTTGAAAGTAAAATCTTAAGATGAAACACAATAAAAATAAAATTTTTATTCAAAAATGTCTTCTGCTTTTGTCTAATACGCTTTTAAGTATGGCAACATCTTTGCCTTCCACATGGGTAGTTTCAATATGAGTTCAAAACTCTCAAAAATTGCAGTAACATTGTTACATCGAGTCGAATCTCGATAGCTCGAAGTCCCAAGGGTGTGTTAGCCACAAAGTAAAGTAGAGTCACAGTGATTTGAATGAAATATGCGGATCATATTTTTATTTTTCCCCCTTGTTCAGATAGATTTCTTTGAGCTGGATATTTGACAATTCCATAAGAACTGTGGGCAGGGCCTGATTACTGAATAGGCCAATTAGGTCATGGCCTAGGCCCCCGAATGGCTAAAATTTGCTGTAGTCAATGCCTAAATTTGCTTTATCCTATTGCTATGCCTAAAATTGTTAAGCCTTGGTGCAAGGGGCCCCAAAAAAGTATTTTGACTAGGGTCCTGTGGTATCTTAATCAGGCCCTGACCGTGGGTATGTGTACATGATCATATTTATCATTCAAAAATATTTGAAGTTTCATTCAGAAATGGAGCATTTCCCCTCCCAAAAATTTAGGTCAGTCACCCATCTTCAAATATCATTTCACAACTGTTGATTATGCTGTTGGTAGAAATGAACATCTGTACACTACTCATTAATTTCAAGTCTTTAATGAAACAATATTCATCGCAGTCAGGAAAATTATCACAGTAACCAGATGCACTAGAAATATCACTTGACAGTGAATAAAAAAAAAAGACACCTGCTATATAAAATAATTAAAACTTTAATACAACATTATAAATACTTCAATCCATCAGTTTTACTTTTCTTGCATGCTATCTTTCTTCAGTTTACTCTGAAGCATCGTTTTCAGTTCAGCTTTAGTAGGCACTGGCCGAATGAGTCCTCGTTTTGTGAGAAATTTCACAGCAAATGTGGTTCCCCCTACAGTCACCATATACCTGGCTGGCGTCGCTATTTTGTAAAACGCTGAAGCTACAGCTATGTGTCCAAGGGAGGAGTTTCTAAGAGGTTTGATGAAGCGTTCTGGCACATTGATGTATTCTAGGAATGGTATGATATCAAGTCCACTGAAAAAAAGTTTTATATGAATATAAATCATAAATTAAAACAGAAAATTCAAAAGAAGTGTTATGTATTTCGATAATGTGGGATAGAGATATGATACAAACATATTTATTTATTTACAATAGACGACACAAGTTACAAACACACACATAAATAGCTACATCCAGTTGCGAACCAAACTAAACTTTTTGGGAGGAGGAAAATTATCAATTTGCGAATGAAGTTTCAATTTTACCAAATAATAAAATACAAGCATGGACACTTGTTATACATGCATAACATTTAGTGAGAAAAAATATCAGGCATCTTTAAAAAAACAATTCTAAAAATTAAAAAGAACAAATGATCTCAAGGTTGCAATGTTGTCTTCAAATTGCCGAATCGTCAGCAAAATGTGCTGAATACGGAAATTATTGGGAGGTCACAGTGACATCCTGTTACTTTCCATCGAGGCACTCCTGGCTACATTGTCAAACTATCTGATCGAAATCGAAATTACAACAAGAAAACCTCAAACTTAGTGTATTAGAGTTTAAATCGTTTGGTGCTTAGATCGAGGGTATAAACCATGGAGGAAATGATAAACACAGACATTACAAAAAGCTTGCGTGAAAGTTAAATTTATAGCAAGGGTTTCAAGTTAGGATACAAAAGTTAGGCATTATTGGCAGCAAACGTTTTGGTTTCAACAGTCAAAATGTTACAAATAAGCATTATTTTAAAAGAATTCATATTGATTAAGAAGAGCAAACAACTGCTATAGGCAGGAATTCAAGTGAAACAGGCGATCGCAAATTACAATCGCTACTGGAAATGAATTACATTAGAACGTTTCTTGACAAAAACATCGTGACGTCAGCGTGACGTTTGCCTATGAAAAACGAGCTAGATAAAACGTCACAGCCTACTTGGCGTATAAGAGGAGATCGCTGACTGCTTGTGAGCTCTTATTGACTCCACCCGTAGTGACGTCAGTGCCAAGTTAAGTTGATGATAATGTAATTCACTTCCAGTAGCGATTGCAATGGTGTTTCACTTGAATTCCTGCCATAGTCTGTTATTTTAAAATAGGAGTATCAAGGTCATAAATTTTGCGTCATCTCCATGGAAACCTAACTCGATAAACCTAAAAGAAATGAATTGTCTTAGCAGTTTCCATGGAGACGACACAAAATTTGTGACCTTGATGCGCCTATTTTAAAGTAACAGACTATTAACACAGTCAATACTGCCTATCTCCAATTCCACAGGACATAAGAAAAAATTGGTGATAAGAAGTAAGAACAAGCCAATGAATTGGCAGTAATCGGCAATCGACGGGTTTGCCAATTAATTGGCAAAATATTTAAAAAATGCTTTAAATATTTTTTCAGTCTCCAAGTATTTGTGCCGCACGATTGTGGATTCCTGGTCAAGTCAGAACCTGGGACTTCGTGATGCTAACCAAGTACTTTGACCACTAAAACAAGAGACCTCATGGCTGGGAGGGGGGAATTGGGTTATGTGCCACATATTCTTTGAAGAAGAAACCAAAATGAAAAAATTTATCAACAATTAATAATTAATGCAATTATCTGCAATATAATTTAACATGCAGCGTGAAAGTAAGCTGCCTGTTTAAAATAAAGACAAACATCACAAAAGTTTGCATAGAACTGAATGAAATAGTGAATTTAGTAATACATGGCGAAAACAAACAAGTAAAAAAGGTATAAAATAAAGAAGTAGCCCAAAGAATTAACACCTAGAATTTTATACTAGACGCCATTATGACATAGAGATTTAAACTCCTATTTTTAACATTTTTATTATATTATTAGTGTTAGAAATAAGCAGTTGTTACCAGGGCCCGATTAACCCGTGAAGTTAGAGGAAGCTCTGTCTCTTTTTGAGGCCCCCTGCTTTTTGAGACGGAGGCGGGGGTGGGGGGCGGATTTCTATACTCATGAGACATTCAAAAACGAATATTGCTAAGGGAACATATCATTTCTAAGAGATGCCTAAGGAAAATTCAAATTAAAGTCTGTCCCCTTCCTTCACTAATATGTAGAAGTTGCATACATAATACACATTGCCATTCTATGATTTGATGTTAAATTAGATTTATTTCACAGAATTAATAAAACATAATAAAAGTACGTTGTAAAAAAGTTGGGTCAAATCCCACATTTAAAAATAGCTTGTGGGGGAATTAATTATTTATGACATGTGTCTTCACTTTTAAAACTTTTCAGAAAATTTTTATTGAACCAGCTCTAATGTTTAAAATTACCTTTAGATATGCATTTAAAAGCAGAAACTAGAATTTAAATCACAAGTTTTCGGTCATTTTTGGGCCCCCTGGAAATTTTTAGGGGAAGCTCAAGCTTCCCTTGCCTTTTGGGTAATCAGGCCCTGGTTGTTACTCGCATTTCGCGATAAAAAATCAAATTTTGCTGTCCTGATTGCCAATCTTAAGTTAAAATAGATGCATCAAAGTTCTAATCGCATCAAGCCTCTACTTTAACTATTCTAGATTTTGATTCAGAAAAGGACTCATGACAGTCCTCTCCCCTTTTATGTGATCCAAGATTGTCTAAAGCAGTGTTTTGGCAACTTGTATTTTGAAAATTTTGCCCCAGAATTCTACTTACCTAAAAATGATTCTTGTGACTATTTCAGGATTTTTTTTTTTTTTTAACGCCTAGATAACTTATTCCAGGCAATCTTGGTGATGCCTACATTTAAATCCTTATTTCAAGCACTGCATACTTTTATCGAGTAGGGTTCTTTGGTTTTAACCCTCTTGACTGCAAACCCTAGTATACTAGGGCTGGCCAATGGTGCTTCCCATTGAGAGGGCCCTGTAAATAAGAGGGAAAACCCCTTCTCATGCATAGTTGGTTAGTTTAATGTTTTTTTTTTTTTTTGCGCAACAGCCTTAATAGGCTATACTGCGCCAAACTACAGTTTAAAAAACTGAAAAGATGTCAAAGCTTAAATTAATTATGTACAACGAACAAAAACCATATAAAATTACTAGCTTATTACCCCGGAGTTGACCGGGTGCTTATTAAAAATGTTCGCAAAAATTATAATTGAATATCTGTTCTAACCTCTAATTTTCTGCATCATACAATATTTTTGCCAAGTTCCAAGGTAATTAGAACATGAATTATAAATGTTTTTTTCTTATTTCATGCTAAATCAATTTGTATGATTAAAGACTTATCTCTATATGTTCAAAATTGAAAGAAAATGGCTATTTTGATACAAAAAATTTGAATTTTGAGCTTTTTGGATTTTTTTTTTTTAATTTTCAAAACCCCACCTATGTGATTCCTAGTGCATCAAGGAACCTCTGTGCCAAATTTGATGAAAATCTGACAAAAACTGGATTTGTATGAGGAACAAACATACAAATATGTATACGTACATCCATTTTTATATATTATACAGATAAAAACATTTCTGAAACAGACACATAGATAGAGTTGAAAAATTTAAATAACAGAAAGAAAGAATTATCAAATAATTTTGAGTAAGACCACGAACACAAATAACAAGACTTGACAAAATACAAGGACAAAGAGAAATGCATTATACAGTGAAATCTGTGTATGACGATACTCAAGGGACCGAGAAAAAATATTGTTATAGACAGATTATCATTGTACACAGTTTGAGCAAACAGCTCAAACTTTTGGCTGGGACTAAACCAAAATATCGTAATAGGCAGGTTTATCGTTATATACAGTATCGTTATATACAAGTTTCACTGTAGTTCAAAATGAGTTTAAATGCATAATTAATAAAACTGCTTTGCTTTCTAAACAGGCTGCTTATTATAAATTTTTGTTATGCAAAAACCACAGCATATAAAAATGACCATGCATTATCACCAAAACTATTTTGAAATTTTAGTTACCTTTTAGCTGCATAGTAAAAGCCTCCAAACCAAAGCGCAGATGTGACCATGTGAACAGGAAGTAAAACATACCAATATTCTTTAAGCATCTTTTTATATCTCTGAAATAATGAGAGTTTCTCAGGAGGTTCATCTGTTTCATTACCATCGATGGCGACATTTTCTGGCTTCTTAGAGTCATGCTTGTTCCTCCTTAGGTTGAATGGCTGGCTAACACAACAGGGAGAAATTTGTCTGAAGAGGACAGGAGAAAATAAACTTCTGACAGAATTTTCAACATAAGTTCTAGCAATTATACCTTCTGAAAGAAAAGGAAGTAATTAATCATTGTATTGAAATTTCATTAAGACACAAAAAAAAAGATGGAAATGGTCAGAAAAATCCCCTGGAAATTTTGGGATAAAAACAAGTTTTTTCCCCAAAAGAAATATTTCTTCCCCGAAAAATGTGAACATTTCTAGCATAAAACATTATACTCAGAAATTTTTAACAGTCGAAGCTTATTATAACGACTAGGGATGCACCGATAAGCAAATTGGCCGATTACCGATTAATCGGTCAAGCCGATTAATGATTAAAATAGTTGCTTTCAGTACTACCAATTTCACCGTTACAGTTTTTTTTTTCGTGTTTTTTACAATTTTAACTTTTGAAATAGTTGCTAATTTTTTCTTCCATTTTCCTAATTTTCCCAAAATAATTTCAGAATAGTGTCAAATTTCTCTGAACTAATTTTCATATCATATTATCAATAATATTGCATTAACACATTGCTAATTATGTAAACTAGACATGAAAATTTAAAAAAAAAAAAGGAGAAGGAGTCTGTGTGGTGAGCAATCCAATTTTGAAGTTCTTTTTGTTTCAATTTTTAGCCCACTTTCCTGTTAAAAATAAAAGAAAAACGAAAAAAGAACGAATATTAAAAGTAGCTTAATGCATCTAAAAAATATCAACAAGTTAAAAAAATAAAAAAGTAAAATGAATATCGAAAAATTAAAAATTTGAAAGTAGAGTATTGAGATGGAGAATTTGTGTGTTGGTCGGTCGGTCTGTCTGTCTGTCCCCCCCCCTAATAACTTTTGAATGAACATTCCGATTTGGACAAACTATTTTTTGCTGGAAAGATCTCGGCGAGTACAGCTCATTCCGATATTTGAACAATTTTTGGTTCAACTTTGAACCGTTCAAACAACCTGTCCCGCGATGCTAATTTTTGAGTGAACAGTCCGATTTGAACAAACTTTTTTTTGTTCGAAAGATCTTTTCAAGGATACTTCATTCCCGTATCTATATTTTTGATTTGAACAATTTTTCGTTCAACATTGAACCATTCAAACAAGCTGTCACCCCTAATAACTTTTGAATGAACAGTCCGATTTAAACAAACTTTTTTTTTGTTCGAAGCATCTCGGTAAGGGGTCATTCCATGTGAAATCAACACACTGATTCAGACTTGATGTCTCAGATTTTCATGCTTTTTGGTATGCAGCATTATATCATAGACATATGAAAAAATACCAAATTTCAGTTACATAGCACAATTATTTTTGAAGTTATAAATTTTTTTAATTTTAAATTTCTTTGAAAAAACACCATACTTTAACACATTAAAATGCCTATAGGCTCGCAACCAGTGGTGATATTAACCTGGGACTGGTCTCATTTTAAAGCTGTTGAATAGGGCTTTATTATGATATGCTACAACATAGGGGTTAAATTTTTAAAAAAATTCAAATTTTAAAATTAAATTTTAAATTTTTTAAAAAGTGGCAATTTTAAAAATTCCAAAAAATTACCAAAAATTGTTTGTGATGTCTTAATACATATTGCAAAATTCTATGATGGGATCTCAATGGGATCAGGAGATACAGGGCTTCAGAAATACACGTTTTGTGAAAAATACCAGAATTAGTATCAACAGAGGAAATTTTGTACAGTTCATTGAATGAAACAAACAACACATATCAATAAAACAAGCAGTGGCTATTACTTTTAATTTTTTAAATAGAGGAATATCACATAGACACTTACCATTCTCAGCCTAATTTTATGAGTTAATTATTAACAAATTAATTTATGAAGACTTCAATTGTTGGAAGATAACCACACATTTGTTTAGTTCACTGTCTGGTAAACTGTATGTTCGGCCAGTCTGAGTGGTGGGGTTCACTTTGCACATTACACCTGAAAATGGGATCCACAGTGTGTCAGGTGGTGTGGGATATATAAATGAGGATGACGGACCTGAAGGATGGAGGAATGTAACTTGCACTTGACTGCTGTCTTCATCTTTATCCAGAACATAACTCAACCACCAAGTGTCATTATAGATAGATGTTATATACCCACTAATGTCTGAAAATGATGTCTGCTGAACGTCCTTCAAAACAGGAAATATGCTTGAAACATCTGCAGAAGAAAATAACTTTGCATTTACTTTGGTTCCACATCTGAGAGGTATAAAGGCATGAAATTTTTGAGTTCCTGATATAGTTAGAGCTGTATCGTACCGGTTAGCCAGTTGTTCTTCAGTTTTAATGTATTCTTCAATGGTCACAAATACAAAGTCGATGTTAGCTATGTTCTTATGTGACCATTCAAATAATTGCCTTGCATTCGTGATTTGATCCTGATCGAAGTTACATCGATCCACAGAGATCCACTGTCTGTATGTGATAGTCTCAATTGCATTGTCTTCATATGCTTTTTCCAAAAGTTCTCTAATCCCTCTGGTACCCGGACATGACACACAAGTTGAAAAGAAGCAGTCAGTTGATGGTGGGGGGCTGCAAACCATCATTTGCAGGCAGTCCTTGTATGTTTTTATTTTTCCATCTGTCATTGAGCTCATTCTTCCATTTTCAAACATAAGCTTCACATTCTGATGAGTAGTGCACACACAGACTGAGTGTGTTCCACTCTGGCCTGCTAGCACACAATTTTTGGGTCTCAGCTCTGCAAATTTAGAAAATCCTACTTTTACAGCTCAGAATTTTTCTTTGAAAACTTCATAGGCTTCTTTTAAATTATTAAGCATCAACCTTTTTGCAACATGTTCTTTAATACCTGTGCTGTGGTCTTTCACTGCTCGGATGTTCCTGGAATCAAGTCACACATCCATGAAGTAACACGTCTCAATCTTTTTCTTGCATGGGAGTGATTTGGCTCATTAAAAGGGTTAAAGCAATCCATTTTTACTATCTTGTTAGTGGTATCCATCATGAAAGTGATAAATAGGGAGAAATCAGCAAGGAAACGTGCAGGGGCCAAGAAATAAGTTATCTTCTTGATACAACATCACATGAAACATCAAATGAACTTCCTACAAGCAACTGTGATGCTAAACTAGCTGTAAATGAGTGATCTTGTCTGTTTGACCAATCAGCTTATACTTGTGAAAAGGGGAATCCCCCCAAGGAAGGAAATCTCCCTTTTCTTACAGTTAAAGGGAATTTCCCTTACTTGTATTCCAATCAGCTTTCACCTGGTTAAAGGGGTTTCTCCCAAGGGAAATTCCCTTTTTATCTGAGTAAAAGGGGGTTTCCCTCTATATGTAGGCAAATGAGAGGTTTGCAAACATGGTAAAATGAAGTAATCACTGCATTTTATTAATATAATAGGATCCTGCACATTGCATAGGAAAATTAGTTCAAAAACAATAAAAGTTTACTAATATGGTATATTATTGACAAAACATGTGTATCTCTGAAGCCCTGTATCTCCTGATCCCATTGAGATCCCATCATAGAATTTTGCAATATGTATCAAGACATCACAAACAATTTTTGGTAATTTTTTGGAATTTTTAAAATTGCCACTTTTTGAAAAATTTAAAATTTAATTTTAAAATTTAAATTTTTTTTTAAATTTAACCCCTATGTTGTAGCATATGTTGTTCCAAAATTGTGTTGATTTGACATGGAATGACCCTAAGGATACTTTATTACCGTATTTAAATTTTCAATTTGAACATTTTTGGTTCAACATTGAACCGTTCAAGCAACCTTTCCCCAACTAATAACTTTTGAGTGAACCGTCCGAATGGAATAAATTTTTTTTCGTTCGAAAGATCTCGGCGAGTACAGCTCATTCCCATATTTGATTTTTCGATTTGAACAATTTTTGGTTCAACTTTGAACCGTTCAAACAACCTGTCCCGCGATTTTAACTTTTGAGTGAACAATCCGATTTGAACAAACTTTTTTTTGTTCGAAAGATCTTATCAAGGATACTTCATTCCCGTATTTACATTTCCAATTTGAACAATTTTTCGTTCAACATGGAACCGCTCGATCAAGCTGTTACCCCTAATAACTTTTGAGTGAACAGTCCGGTTTAAATAAACGTTTTTTTTGTTCGAAGGATCTCAGCAAGGATACTTCATTACTGTATTTAAATTTTCCATTGGAGCATTTTTTCGTTCAACATTGGACCGTTCAAGCAACCTTTCCCCACCAAATAACTTTTGAGTGAACCGTCCGAATGGAATAAACTTTTTTTTGGTTTGAAAGATCTCGGAGAGGCTTTCCCATACATTCCCATATCTCGCTTTTTGATTTGAACCATTTTTCGTTCAATATTGAACAGTTCAGGAAAAAAATTAACATTAGCATCTACGGGGAATTTAAGTTGAATGTTGATCATGAACTTAAAGTCGGATTTCCTTCAAACTAACTTTGTAAGATAATGGTTTTGATAAATAACGTTTGTAAAGTACTTTTTTGAGTAATCTTCTGTGAGGACTCTGATTCCGACTCCGCAAACATGGCGGAAATGCAGACTCAGAAAAAAAATGACTGACTGTGCAGACGATTTTTTGTTTATTTATTCATTTGTTTTATTTTATTTATTTATTTATTTTTTTTTGTCAGACGATTTTTTTGTAACAAAAATTTTTCATTCACGAGAACATTTTATTCTTTATTTATATTTAACAACTGACAACGGATTAAAAGTGAAATTCGTGATATTTTATTAACGGAGGAGTTTTTTTTTTTTTCTTTCTTTGATAAAATACGTTTTGATGCTCTTTGTACTTTTATTTATTTATTTTATTATTATTATTATTATTTTTTTTTTTTGAAAAAGATTGAGGATTTTTTCTACAGAGGAACTGTAATAGTTACACTCTTTAAAAGGTGCGACAAAACTTTATTTATTCGTTAATTACTTTTTACGTGTCTATTTCATCTGAAGAGAGCCTATTTTGCTTTTCGAAATCAGCTCTAAGTGCTAAAAAGGTATGTTTGACATAATTTTAGTCTCAGATAATCAAGAGACTAATGATCAGATGCGAGAATGCCGATGTCGATGTACGGGAAAGTAGGCTGGTTTAGTTCTTGACAGAACTTTTTGTTCATTTATTAGTAGCTATGTAATTCAAGACTTTTATTCTTTGTGAAAATTGAAGATGATCTAAAAGCAAGGAGAAAACTATTGATGCATGAAAAATGTTGCTACATTATCTATGAGTATTTTTATTAAAAATAGGAGAATTAATGTATTAAAAACTTTACATCAAGGGTGAAGATTATTATTACTGTTAATAAAATTATTCATCATTATTTCTTAGTAAAGGTTTACTTTAAAGAATAATATTTAAAAAATATTTTTTCGCCGATTAATCGGCCCGATTTTGCCGATTATAAATAATCGGCAAAGTGGCCGATTAATCGGCACTGCCGATTAATCTATGCATCCCTAATAACGACCGCATTATAGAGACCATCCCATTGTAAAGACCAATGGGAAAAGTCTCAACTTTATCCCTATAAACATTATATTAATTTACTTTCAGTATAGCAACCTTTCTGTATTGTCTGATCCAATATAGCGACCAAATTTAGCGGACACTATTTCCGTCTTTTTTCCAAATAGAACACACTTCTAAATTTTAACTTGAAATGACCTTGATTATTGTTTATCGGCAAAGTGTTCAGAACAACTTTGACAGGGGAAAGAAAATAGTAATGTATCATCTTCAAATAAAAAAGGGGGAATGAAGAAGGTTGTAACGATAGTTCCTGCTATAAAAATTGCTTCTAATACTATTAAGATTTTAAAATGTTTTTTTTTTTTTTGCAGGTAAAAAAATACAGATCACAAAAAATCATCTATGGCTGAAGCGGGAAATTATGTTTTTCATAAAAGACTTAGAGCCCTGCTCCACATCAGCGGAAAACTCGAGCGTAAAGCAGAAACGTAAAGCGGATTAAATGGTATTCCTATAGAAAGTTCCCGGATTTTTGGTTTCTGCCTTCAGTTTTGGTTGCGTTTTCCGCTGATGTGGAGCAGGTCCCTGACAGTTAATTCTGATTCTTTTTTCTTCAAAAAATATAAATGATTTATAAGTGTGCAATATTTTCTCCTTATATGATCAAATTTAAAATCTGCATAATATTTTGCACTAATATATATTTAAATTCCAATGAAAAAAAAAATAGAGCACTTAGATGAAATCGTTAAAAAATCGCTAATTTTGATGAAAGTAATAAACATGCATAATGCATGTGTATTTTTTGAAAAATTATAGCTCTTATGGCGACCACTCATTATAAAGACCTTTTTCATTGAGACGGAGAAGTCCTTATTTCAAGCGTCAACTATATTTATAACCTAATGCTGGTTTTCTTCAAACATTGGATCAGGCGCGGATCCAGAGGGGGGGTCATGGGG